>JARVZY010003218.1:0-29835 GCA_030686995.1 Artemisia argyi | reverse complement strand
CTATCTCTAGTTCTTTGAAACTTGGAATAAGTTCATGTGGTGTGTTAGGTTCAGTGGAATAATTTCATGTTAGTTTCAAAGAACTAGACTTTATTACTTGTCTCTTATCTTTGGTTGCATGATCACTTATTTGTTATTGTGTAGATTGGTCTTCTGCAGTTACTAGTATATCTGGTTAATGAATACTGTAAAACAATAACAAATAGGTCATGAATAACCAGATATACTAGTAACTGACCTATCTCTAGTTCTTTGAAACTTGGAATAAGTTCATGTGGTGTGTTAGGTTCAGAAGATATTTTGGGAATGTAGTATTGGGTTAAAATGTGGTCTATATCATATGAGTGTGGCATGGTTGCACCTATAAACAAAAACAATTATGAGATCAATGTGATGTATATTTCCCTGGTTTTAATTTTCGTTTTCAATTTGGTCTTTACTTGACATACTCATTTTAACAAAAATTAGACTCATGTTGAAACATGTCTATGAAAATGTTTGGTTTTAGAAGGATGCATGTTTTAGCAAGGTTTTTATAGTATATAATTTTCTTTACCAATTTTATGCATTTGAAACAAACACTCCATTTTAGTTCCCAAATTCATATTAACTATGAAAATGTTGATTTATTTCGTTGCATGGTTATGAAAACCTTTTTAACATGTATTAACAATGTATGATTACGTTTCTATTACGTTTTCAAACACTATTAACATTAACACCATCAAATTGGGGGTACTCTTATTTTTGACATATTTTAAAAGTAACTTGTTTGACCAATTCCTACATTAATCTAAGTGTTATTGGTGATACATTGTTAAAATTCTGTGTTTATAGTAGATAATTTTACAAATAATTAAAAATCCCCAATTTAAAGTTTTATGTTCATAAGAACCCTAATTTCGAATTAAGAATTATTTGGGTAAAATTGACATACAATTGATGATAGATATGTAAGAGTGATGAATGATCTTGAATTGAAAACCTTTGAAATTAGTTCGATTGGTTTGATTGATTATTTAGAGTGTTGGTTTGTTATTTCGCCACTGCTGCTACTAAGGGATGTTTGGTTTTGTTTGACTGAGTGCAAAAGAGGGAAAAACGGGGTACTGTAGCAAAATACCTGACGGTCCTTTATCGATAAGGGACCGCCATATGGTCTGGGACCGTCGGTAGAAGGGTGTCCAAGAGAAAAGTTTTGACTGATTTTAAAAACACTTAGAATTTTTCAACTTAAGTATCTTAGTTATTATCTATTTTTAAAAGCAAGTTTTCTTGACAACTTAGGATTCTAAATACAAAGAAGACACAGTATGCACGAGTAGGCTGAGGAAGGGGTATTGAGCAGAATCAAGATAGAAGAAGTGGAAGAGACTCGATATTGGCGACACGCTGAATTAGGAGTGGAAATAGAGTCGAGACAGAAGAATTAGAGAATATGAGATTTAAATACGAGACTTGCATCGGGTAGGCTAGAAGTCAATCATGTTGATGTCGCGAGAAGTTCAAGGACCAGAAGTAGATAAGAGAAGAGATGTTTAGAACGTTAAAAATGTGCATCATCCATAGTGATTGATAGACGCAAAAGGCGATATTAATAATGGTTGTGGTAAGACCATTATTTTCCAAATAATTGCTTGAATCCTATTGAGGATAAGTGTTTAGACAAAGCGTCTAATACCAAGAATTATCAAGTATAGCAATCAACACTTAATTTGCACATAGCACATAAGCATATAGAAAGCATTCATATGATCACATAAGCACATATCAATTAGGCATATAGCAAGCAAGATTGTCAAGGTTGTAAAAAAGTGTACCTTGGCCGCTAGCTATTCTTAATGATACGTTACAGTGAAATGTGTTGTGTGAGATGCAAGATTCGGGTTTTGATGATTCTTCTTATGAGTGACAAAAGAATGGATATAGATTCGTATCCACGAGTGACTTCCCTTGTACACCTAAAGAAATAGTTTGCAAGACAACTTGGTACCTAGTTTCTCATGGGTCTGAGATGGTTAGTCAAAGACATTCATTGCACTCATATGCACATGGTGTGGATGTCGACAAACGATAATAATGTTCCTTTACATATTATCCCTATTTCGAGGCAATTTTACTAGTGAAGATTTTCTTTAATATTCATTAGTGATGATCATGGTTCTAAAAACACTTGATTTTCAAGAAGACTACAACAAGTCATGTTTAAGAGGTTTTATAAATTTGATTTGCTTAGACTTACTTGTTGATGATTCATCCGAGTCATAACCTAAGCCAGTTCTATCTTCAAATTTCTTTTGACTACTTAGTAAGTTTCTAAGAGACTTAGAGATCATTTCAAATCTCAATAGTATATTAGCCATTTTATTAGCTTGATTAATGTCATCTTTGTAGTCTTTACACATTTCACATTCTAGATCAATTTCTATGCTACTATCAAGTCTAGACATTTTACCTTCTAGAATAATTTCTTTTTCAAGATTACTTTCGTATGACCCCAAAGATTTATTTTGCAAAAAAGATTTTCTACTTATGTTGCATAGATCATTTAGTTTATTTTCTAAGTTTGAAAAATCTAGAATAGATGGATCAAAACAAAGATGTTCAATTTTGGAATGTACCTCACTTGAAGTTTCCATCTTGTGACATATTTCAAATTCAATATGCACATTATCATCTTCATCCGCATCACTCCAAGACTCATTTATGAGTTTAATTCCAAGGTTACTTTTAAGGTCTTTGTCGATGTCATTTCCTACATCAAAAGCAATTGAACTAGTAGCACATGTATCTAATTTAACAAGATGTCTTTCTAATGACTCGTCTTTACAAGTGAAGAGTAGTTCAAGACTAATATCATCATCTTTGGCTTGACAATCCCTTTGATGAAATTTTAAAAGATTTTTCCATATGTCATTTGCCGTGTGACAAAAGAATATTATTTCATATTCGACTCTTGGCAAGGTTTTATAAATCATTATTTTTGCCTCTAAATTTTTACAAAACTTTTCTTTGAAAAATTTGTTTTGACTTTCAAAATTCGTTTCCATTGGTTCAAAATCACCAATTGAAATGACATGCCAAAGATCATGGTCTATTGATTTCACATAACTTTAAAATCTATTTTTCCATTCAATAAAATTGTCATTTTCGAACAATGGTGGTTCATTTAAAGAAAGCCCTTCTATATTTCTTTCAGAATCCAAAGATCGATTCAAGCTTTAAAGTACAATATACTTTAAAGATCTTAAGTGACGTAGCTCTGATACCAATTCTAGAAAATAGAATGGGGTTGAATAGTTTCACCATTTATTATTGCTTATTAAAATCGGTTTTCACTTTCTTAGATCCGTTTATGTTTTTATTGCAAAGTTACTAGATTTGCTAGTTATGTGATATCAAGTTAACTATATACAAAAACATAAATGGTGTAAAGGAAATAGTAAAGGAAAGAGCACAACCAAAAGAGACGCCGAGATTTATAGTGGTTTGGCACGAAGCTCACTCTTCGTCCTACTCCACTCCCCGAGTACCACACTCGAGAGTTTTCAATCACTATGTCAACACACTCCTTCAGGCGGAGCAATCCGTACACAAGCTTACACCAAGTTTAACGACACTAAGCGGAATGTCGAGTTCCAATCCTAGCTAGAACTAATTTACACCAAAGCCCACGTGGCTACATGAACAAGCACTCTTGTCCCTCTTGGATCGACACACAATCCAAGTCTTCACACGAACGAGCACTCCCTTTCACTTGAACCTTCACCTGATTCAAGTCTTCACACACGGACTTCACTAAGTCATAATCTTCACACTAGAACTCCACTAAGTTCTAGCCTTCACACCACAACACACAACTATTACAAAGTCTAATCTAGATACAACACTTCTTGGACTTTCACCAATGTCCAAGTTCACCCTAACACATCTAGTCATGACTCACACACAAGTCGGATTCATAATATTACAATATTTACAAATGAGAGAGTTGAGGGAAGAATAAAATTGTAATACTTGTTACGTTTGTGTGTGGACTCAATAACAACTCGATTCTTGATGACTTCGAGTGTTCTTTTCTTGCACTTTGATGTAGAGGATACGAGAATCACTTATAAACACAACCCGACATGTTATGGTGATCAAAGAAGAAGAAAGAGAGAAACATAAGGTTTTTGTGCAAAGAGACTCTGTTTTCTGAAAGAGAACAGTTCAGTATTTATACACGCCAGGAAAGAAGGTGACGGTCCCTTAAACATATGACGGTCCTTTATCACTAAGGGACCGTCCTGAAAGACGCTCCTCTTTTTGTCCTGACGTGGTGAAAGTTTATCTGGTGAAAACTTTTATTGTTTTGGGCAGGAAATATAGCTGTTACAATATTTGAATTTTGAATATATTTTCTTAATAAAACGTTTCTTTAAAAACACAAAAATACTTTTTGTAAAAATGTTTTGTCATACATAAAAATGTAAGGTTTTGTGAAAATAAACTTTTTGATCACTCTACTAGTGTTGGTATTGAGTTTGTTCATACCTGAAGTGACGTTGTAGTAGATACATTAAGTAAACGAGTTTTCTCGTCCAAAAACTTATTAACCGTAAGTTTAAGTATCGTGTTTTCATATTTTGTGATTATCAAAACATGTAAAGACCGAATAATGCAAATAACATTTTTGAAATTATTTGTATTAACAACACACACACCAAACTCAAAGGCACACTCAAATACACATTTTAGTGTAAAAATCCAGAAACAAGAAAAATACAAATCACTCGTTATCCGGATGACAAGGGCGCCTATGGCGCTTAACCTCTGGTGCACTATGACGACACCGTATATGTTAATCTAAGGCTATAACGAGCAAGAAACGGTGTGCACCGTGTGCTCAAACATGTGCATAATGATCACATAATAACAATTATCAACAAAATTCAAACAAAGAAGTTGAATTTCCAATGACCAATGTTGCAAAAAACGGCCTACTCGGTCTTGTAATCGCCGATTACAAGGTAAACGACCCTGGAACTTGGAGATATTTACAAAGGAATCGGCCGATTAATCGGCGATTACAAGGTTTAGGGCCGATTAATCGGCTAAAAAACGCTACTCGGCCCTCGACCGCCTCAGGACCGATTCACGATTTTTGTAACATTGCCAATGACACAAAAGGTATTCGACTTAAAAGTAATTTCTAATCGAGGTATTCAAATTACTTTTTTCCCAATGTAATGATCATATTTTTAGCAAATTTGGGACTTTTGATTAAATATTTAACTAGATTTCCTTAAATTTCATAAATCCATGTCCTTTTTCGCCGCCACTACTAACACCACTCACCACCGCCATCACCATCGCTGCCGTAATAGTCACCGCCACCGCTACTACCTACCACCTACGTCATTACCATACCCACCTGACACCACCATCACCTTAAATGCCAACCACGAAGGTTGATAAGGGTTTGAAAATTGGACGGCCCGACCAAAACCAAACTAGACCAAAAACCGTTTTAGCCAAAACACCAAACCGAGGACCAAACCAAAATATTTGGTCCATGTTCGAGTCAGTCCGGTTTTTCGGTCCGGTCCGTCCCAACAAAGCATAATGGTCAGTTGTGTGTAAGACCAAACCGGATCATATCAGACCGAGGACTGAATATGAGGAAAAGGATGGACCGAGGACGGGACCAACATATGGTCGGTCCGGTTTGTTGATTCGATTCGGTCTCAGATCTATTATAATCACCTTTACCAACCATTATCGTCATCACTCACAACCCCATCAACCACCGTCAGATTCATAGTAAAGGATTATGGCGGTGGTGTGTGAAGTTGTGGTGGGTAAGCTTGAGACGATGGTGAGTGGTAGGTGGGTTTGGTCACTTGGTGGCGATGTCGGTGTTGGTTGGTGGTGATGACGTTGGGGTATACACGATGGATGTGAGGTTGTTGGTAGCGGCGACAGTGAACATGAAATGATGAAACTTAATGAATAATTGTTATATATTTAACGAAAAGTCTAAAAAATCGAATAAAAATTATATGACTACCTTTGATCGAGAAAAAAATAGTTGGTTACTATGATTGAAAATTACCCTTCATTTGTTTTTGCCATTTATGCTATTCTGTTTAGAAACCCAAATCAAAGTGGGAAATACATTCATAACAAAGTACTCCATATGTCTCAAAATACGTGTCATGTTTTGACCTTTTGAAGTTTTTTTTTATTAATTTTAAATATTTTTGTTTGTGTTATAACAATAAAATACATTTAAAACCCAATAAATTTATATATTTTATATTAGGATTTTTCTAACTTGTACTCTAGGGGCACAAGTTAAGCACACCAAAAGTACATCAAAAGTACATATGGACCCACATAAAAGTACACATGTTTGTACTTTTATGTAGATCACTGTGTACTTTTTTGTGGCCTTTGTGTACTTTTGGTGTGCTTAACTTATGCCCCTAGAGCACAAGTTAGAAAAACCCTTTATATTAAGTATTATATAATAATAATAAAAAATAGTTAAAGTCAAAATTTAAGGAAAAAAAGCTTCAAAAAGTAAAAAACAACACTTATTTGAAAAGAGAGAGTATTAATTAATCAAAATAAATGCAAATTCCAGCATTAACTATCGAAATTAATACCCAAATAAACCTAAATGGATACAAGATACTATCATAAATTTATAATCGTTGCCAACTTAAATAGACACTTATCTTAAATTAAGAAACACTTTCAAAAATTCAAAAAAAAAAATTCCATAAAAAAAAAACCAAAACCAAACTAGAAAAAACCAAACTAGATAAAAAAGGAAAAAAAAAACCAAAGTGGTCCCCACATAAGAAGATCTTGTAACGTACGCTTACAAAACGGGCCCAAAAATTTGAAAGCTTTAAATACCCACAAATTCGTTTTCCCGCTACTCACTTTCATTCATTCCTGATCTGAATTTTTTTTTTTATAGTTTTATAAATTTATCCCCTCTCTCTCTAGAAAAACTCTTTCTCTCTCTACCAGTCAATCCTAAATCTTCGGTTAACCCCTAACAGTATCATATCATAACAGGTTCGTGTCTTATCTTTTTGTTTTTTTTCAAATTATTTTTTGACGGTTACAAAGTTTAGTTTAAAAAAAAAAAAAAAAAAAAAAAACGGATGGATCTCTTAACAAAAAACTGATTAAGGTTAGAACTATGTTTATTTTTAAGGTTAGTTTAATGTTTGTCGGTGTAAATATTAAAGATGGTTGTAGTGCTGCTTATTTACTGAAAAATATGTTTTATCTAAGTTTTCGATTTATTCGATTGTAATGCTGCTTATTTTAGTTTAGTATAATGTTTGTCGGTGTTCCCGGAAGCAGTCTCCTTATTCTCGGGTTTATCCTGGGGTAGTGGTAGGGGTAGGATCTGTCTACATTCTACCTCCCCATACCCCGCCCAGGCGGGATTGGGTATGTTGTTGTTGTTTTGTCGGTGTTACTGAGGTTTATTTAATTAATTGATCGATTGATAAATTAATTGCTTGAATCTATGGATGTGACTGACTACATTTTACCTTCACATAGCCCGCTCTCGTGGGGTTAGATATTGGTGTTGTTGTAATATTTTCGTAAATCGGGTTGGAGAAATACAACTAATTGTTTTAATTGATTATTGCAGTTGAGTTAATTAGTTGATAAGTTAATTGTTTTAATTTATTCGAGTTTTTCGCTTATTTGATGAATGTTATGAAAAGTGTATGTCTTATTATTAGGATTGGTATTTAGAACTACTTCTCGCACTAATTATTTTGGTATTTGGGCATTCTTTCTTTGTTTTTTGGCGCGTAATCTTTATCGTTAACTTTCTTTTATTCATTTCGTAAATGTAGATAAACACGTCTTAATTAGGTTAGATAAAATTTGTGTTTTTCATAGATCAATAGCAATGGTGCGATTGTTTAAGTGATTCATAGAAGATTTTTGGTCTTTTTTTATTAATGTTATGAAAATTTATGCTTTATCGGGTTTGACTAGTTCTTAGTTAGAAACATAACTAAATGTTTGATTTGTGTTTTTGATGTTCGTCGATGTTAAGAATGCCATTGAAATAACCACCACCAAGGTTGCCTATTAGTGGTCTCAGGTTCAAATCTCACTAGATAAACATCTTAGGATAACATGAACATGGATATCGTCATATGTTTAATAAAATGTTATTGAATTGAATGAATTAGTTGAGAGGTTGAATAACTAATTACTAGTTGTCGGTATGAGGTTCAAACCTCACTAGGTAAACATTTTAGGATAAGGGGTTTATAAACGGTCACGGGATACCCCGGTTAAGCTGCCTACATCTAAGTCAAAGACTCACCCTCCCTAGGTAACCTGAACATGGATAACGTCATATGTTTTGTAATGCTATTGAATTGAATTAATTAGTTGAGAGGTTGAATAATTAATTGCTTGAATTCATTTATAAATCAAGCTTTTTGGTCTTTTTTGATGAATGTATGCTTTACATTGATTGGTATTATTATCGCAAGTAGTTCATAGTTACAAATTGGAGTAATACATTTATATGTTTTTGGTATTTCGGGAATTTTCACCTTTAATAGTGAATTTAGGCGTATTTGTTGTCTTTTGGTTTATTTATTAACTTTTCTAAATGTAGATAAACGCGTATCGCTTAAGCCTCTTTATTGATTGTGTAAATGTAGATAAACGCGTCTTTATTATGTCTCTTTATAGATTGCGTAAATATAGATAAACACGTATTGATTACGCATCTTTATTGTTTATATAAATGTAGGTAAACGTGTCTCGATTGGGATTGATAGATGCGATGGCTGGTGTAAAGGATGAACTACTCGGACTCACTTCGTGTTCGTCGATTTCAGATAGTAGTTGTGATGCTAATACTCCAAGATCCAATTGTAGCCGTGGGTGAGCTTCTTGTGACTTTTGACCCCTTGCTTTTATGTTTTGTTGATCTTGTTTTGACTTTATTTATTGATTTCTTGAGTTTATGCCGAGTTAAAGAAAGATTAGTGTATCTAGTGAATTTGTGAAATTAACTTGATTTCAAAAGGTAAAGATTTAAGATAGGTTATTGATTCATAAAGTTTTGTTATGCGGATGAATCTTATAGTGATGAGTATATTTTGATTTGGTAAGTGTTCTTAGATACAGATGATGACATTATGTTTTTTTTTCAATCAAAATTTTTTTGGAAGTTGACTGTTACATTGTAGTATAAATTTTGTGATTATATGCAATTTGGCTTGCTGAATTTATGGTACCCACCCTGCAAGTTCTTTCTGTGAACTGGTTTCGTCTTGGTTTATTGTATCCTTTGATGGTACTATACTGTATTGTTTCATTTTTCTTCCCTAGTATCGTTTGGATGTTTTTTTTTACTTAACAAAAAATAATTTGCTTTTGTTATAGGATATAAGATATTTGTAGCTCTTAGTATAAGTTTTTTGGTTGCTCCGAAGCCACTTTCTCACTCTATCATAGCTCATTGATTCATTTTGTTTGTAATTTTGACTGCAGAAGCGTTGGTCAAACTAAACGTTCATCACAAGCAGGCTGGACAGAGAAAGAGGTTAGTTGGTGGCTATGTGGTCATTTTGTTTATTTTCTGGCTGAATTATTGTGTCAATTAACGTCTCTATGTTTCTAAAGTTTTGAACTATTCCACAACTAGATGCAGGGTACTGATATGTTTCTCTCATTTTTTGCATTGCAGGACTCTACGCTAGCTGACGTAGTAAAGAAGTTTAACGGGAAGAACTGGAAGAAAATAGGTGAGTTGCGATGATGCTGTCACTTTGCGTCATATTTCTCATCTATGTGGTCTTATAAACGTTTCCTTTGCCTTGTCTTGTGTAGCTGAATCAATTCCAGGACGATCAGATGTTCAGTGCCTCCATCGTTGGCAAAAAGTTCTAAACCCCGAACTTGTTAAAGGACCTTGGACCAAAGAGGTATCTATTGGACTCCTCTTTGATTAGTGTGTGTTAAAAAGTTGGTTATTAATTTCACTCTATATTATTCTTCAGGAGGATGATCGTATTAAGGAGCTGGTTGAAAAGCATGGGTGTAAGAAATGGTCGCTTATTGCCAAGCATTTGGCTGGTCGAATTGGCAAGCAATGCCGGGAGAGGTAAGCAGTGTTACTCTACTGATTTGTTTGCATATACCTGCTGATAGTGATTAGGACCCAATCATATTTGCATGAGGATTTCATTTAGGAGATTTGGTATGTTAAGTTGCTTATATGCATCGGTTTTATAAGTTGTGAATATTGATAAATGCAGAATATACATAGTTGCATACTCTGTTTTGGTACTTATATAAGTTACAGTATGAGTATGCTTGTTCATCTCATGTGATTAAACTGTTTATCTGAAGTTTATTGCTTAAGGATTACTGAGTTCTGTATTACTGATTTTGCTCATCGAACAAAGCCATGCTAAACTTGAACCAAAACAAATTACTGAGCCACTATCCATAAGTCATCTATCATCGTACTTGTATTTTTACCACTGTGATAGATCAAAAGGCATCAACTCTGTTTTTTCTTCAAACAATGAAACATGTCTTATGGTTTCTCAGGTGGCACAACCATTTAGATCCAGCAATAAAGAAAGACGCATGGACAGACGCGGAGGAATCAACTCTTGCATATTACCATCGGATTTACGGGAACAAATGGGCAGAAATTGCTAGATTTCTACCTGGAAGGTACAAACCATGAAAGACATTACGAGATTTTTTCTTTTATGAATTTGACCATCACCTAAACACAAGTTATTTGGATTCACAGGACTGACAATGCAATTAAGAATCACTGGAATAGCTCCAAGAGGAGATTGGATCTAAACATGCCGCCTACTTTTCCTACCAGAGCTGCATCCCCTGAGCTCAACCTAGCCAATAAAAGAGGCAGGGACATATCATTAGTAGAGCAAAACACCGTTGAAAAAGAATTATTTAAACAATCAACGGCTTTGGAGGGCGATTTAAATACTTGTTCAACAAATCTGTCTCTTGGAAATCCTAAATCTGGTATCACCAATGATGATCGTCTAGGGTTTACTAGATATGCAAAAGTTCATAAGATAGAACCATCAACATCCCTAGATGAAACACCAAAAAGGCTTAGGGTAGCTAGTGTCTCGGATTTGAAACTCGCGACTTCACCCGATAATTCTTTCTTAAGTCTATCAACTTTGACGAGTGAGAAACATATAGTGTCTGGAACACCTCCTTATAGGTCTTTGTGTTACCAACCACCACAAGTCAAGAACTTGACCGTTTTATTAGAAAATTGTGGGTCTCCAACAACTCCTCCCGATCTAGCGCTAAGCATATCTGTCAATAACAGCAGTCCAGAATCTATTTTAAGGAACTCAGCATTAAGCTATAAGAATACTCCGTCAATCATAAGGAAACGAACTCCAAAAAAATCAGTTGAACCCTGTACACCTGGTGAGGCACAAACGAGTCATCATTGCAGCGAAAATATCAAGACTCTAGAATCAGAAAACGCAAAGAGAGGTCCAGAATCGTGGCTTCATAGACCTCAACCGATTTTAGGAAGGCGCCTTGACTACATGTTTGATGCTGAAAAGGACCCAACGCTCGTCAGGTGTTGCACCCCAGGTTCTGTTACTCCATCATCCAAAGCAAAAGTGATGTTGACTCCTTGATTTTATTAAATTAGTAAGTCCCTGATTTGGTTTGAGATTTTGAATATTTTGTTCATGGTTACAGTGTGTCATCTGTGGCGACTCATATCTGTTTTTCTTTTTGGTGGGTGCAGACATAATAAATCTCACAGGACAACTGTCAAATATATAAGATATATATATATATATCCTGTGGTGGTGCTGCAGTGGAAGTTGCTAGCTTGAAAGAAATGTAGGTGCAAAGAAACTGCTTGTTTCGCCTAATACAAATAGCCGGGTCTAAGTTCCTATTGCAAAACTTTATAACTTAATAATGGCACCATGCCTTTTTATGTGAATACTTTGTTTCTCTTTTTTGTACTTGGAACTTTGGAATACAATTTTGTTTTGGACTTGGTATCAATGATAGAGTATTGTTTTGTAGAAGATAATTGTTATTTTAGGAAACAACTAGGTTTAGTACAAAGTGTATTACTTTTGATGCTTACATGATTTGCGCATAAATTGGAAAAGGCCTTTGTTAAGGGAAAATAAGAAGTTATAACTTATTGATGAATGTATGAATATAAAAAAAACTAAGGGTGTGTTTGGTGTAAGGGTTTGACATAATAGAATGACTTTTATTTTTACAATACATAGTGTTTGGTTAGTGGGTTTAATACTAAAAAATGGGTATCAAAACCACAAACATATGTATCTTCTAAACCCACGGAGCATGGTGGGTATCAAAACCCGTTATCATTCCTATTACTATAGTGATTCCCTTTAACAACCAAACACTCCCTTAGTCTGTTTTTTGTAAAAGGTTAATTTTGATGGAAGATGTCACTTTTGAAGCATCAAAATGATACTTGGGTCTATGATGTATGGTCTAAAAGTACGTCTAAAAACTTGAGAGTGACAATTAAGAATTTAAGATAATTGAATGATTAAGAATTTAAGATAAACGAAGGTAAGTTGCATACACATCAGGGTGAAAACAAAATTACTTTGAAACTCCTTTTTTCCTTGCGAATGACAATTAAGAGACACTTGAAGTATAGAAATAAAGTTAAATAGCTGCTAACAAAAGATGCAATAAGTAGATGTCCTGTGTTCAGACTTGTAGTGGAGAAGTACATTTTAGCAGGTTGGAGGTGTGACCCAAACCAGACTTTCAACATAGGGAATGATAATGGTATCACTAGCATATCGTATAGGCGTAAATTTCTGGAAGAGTTTAACCTTGTTGAACGGTGCAGCCGGATCGTACAAATGTATAACATCATTACAATCTTCATAGATGAAGTTGTTTTTCAATGTGAACCCGTACGGATATATGCCATCTCTATGAAAATGTGAAAAACCATTCTTCACCCATGATCCATACTGATCCATGACCCACACCTCATAGTCACCAATACCTCTAGCGCATGAAATCACACAAAGCTTTAGCCCAAAAACTCCCAAACCAACCCACTGACAAGGATCATAATCTACTGCGTTCATAGGATCTGGAAGAGATATCTAACTGAAAGACTCGGCAGCCAAGTCAAATGCTACTATACATTGGATATCCCTCAAGTCATCATAAGAGCCGCAAAGCCAATGAAGATATCCATCTTCAAAAACATGGATATTTAGATGGTTATAAAAGTAATGAACATGAGAGAAAGGACTTTGGGTGATTAGTTTCCAACAACCTGATCTCATACTATAAACCTTCACTTGCAACCACTCTACCGACTGTGAAGCACCTGATCATAATGGTTCAGCAAATTTAAAGCCAATCAATAAAAAATGCTTATTTTAGCATCTTTTCATCGACTGGTGTATGTAGCTATAAAAAATAAGATTGATCAGGCATATTACTCTGATTTAATTTTATGAAATACTTGTACCGGTGAGAATAAAAAGTTGTCTAAGACTAATTCTCCAAGAGAATGCTACGAGATAGATGGAAGAGCATTGTGTTTGTATTATAGCTCTTGTGATGATGACTATAGGATTTTACGTGTGACAAATTCTTGCAATGTTTACATATATTTGTTGAAATCTGACTCGTGGAGAAAAGTTGAATCAACAAATGAGAACGACTCTCCACTGATTCCAAACTGGAGCTTCATTACTTCATGGAGGTGAAGTATTCTTTTTAATGAAACTTTCTATTTCTTAAAACAATTTAAAATCGGTGGAAAAATATGGATTATGAAGTTTGACACAAGGATGGAAAAGTTTATAAAGAGGACAAGTATCACTATTGGAAATAGAGGTGTAGAGCGTTTCAAATTTTTAGTTCAAAGTGGATGTCTTTGCTCAGATCATCACTTGGAATAAGGTTCAATTTCCTCATATAAAGAAGCGTGCCGAGCTGCGGAAGATGAACAAGATACAGAATATTGGACCAAGCTAGTAACATATTGCCCCCATACCCATATGACTTTGCTTTTATTGAATACAGTGAACTTGATGAGCAATGGCAATTGGCTTAATGTTTTGTGAGTATAAAGGTGATCAAGATCGATCTCTACATTATCTAAGATTGCACATAAATTGGAAAAGGCCTTTTGTTAAGGGAGAGCAGAAAGTTGTATATAAATGTATTTTATACTTGATGAATGATGACTATATGGTATGAACAAAAGAAATAAAAAATCTGAGTCTGTTTTTGTACTTGGATCTATGATGTATGGTCTAAATTAATTAATTAGTATGTCTAACAACATGAGAGTGACATGTTTCTAATCAAATGATTAAAAATTTAAGATAAACAAAGGTAAGTTGCATATTACACATCAGAGTGCAGACAAAATTACTTTGAAACTCCATTTTTCTTTGCGATTAACAAAAGACACTTGAAATTCAGAAATAAAGTTAAATAGCTGCTAACAAAAGATGCAATAAGTAGACGTCCTGTGTTGTAGCAGGCAGGTGTTCGGACTTGTAATGGAGGAGGGAATTTTAGCAGGTTGGAGGTGTGACCCAAACAAGGCTTTCAACATAGGGAATGAAACGGTAATCACTAGCATATCGTTTAGCCACCATATTTTTCTGGAAGGGTTTAACCTTGTTGAACGGTGCAGCCGGATCGTACAAATGTATAACTTCATTACAAAATTCATAATAGAGGAACTTGTTTTTTAATGTGAACCCATACGGATACATGTCTTTATGAAAATGTGAAAAACCATTCTTCACCCACGATCCATACTGATCCATGACCCACACCTCACAGTCACAACCACCTCTAGCGAGTGAAATCACACAAAGCTTTCCTCCAAAAACTGCCAACGTAAGACGATCATGATCTAAGTTTATAGGATCTGGAAGAGATATCTCGCTGAAAGACTCAGCAGCCAAGTCAAATGCTACTATAGTTTGGATCTTCAAGTCATCATTAAAGCCACGCCAATGAAGATGTCCATCATGTCCATCTACACGAACTTCGCTACCCATATAAAAGAATGTAACATGTGAGGGAGGACTTTGGGTGATTAGTTTCCAACAACCTGATCTCATACTATAAACCTCCACTTGCAACCACTCTACAGACTGTTTATGTTTAACCTTTATAAGCTTAACAATTTTGTAATCATCATTCTTAGGATCAAAACCGAACCCAAAACAATACTCGGTATTCAGACTACGAGGGGGCATTGAGATAGCATATGGCGGGACCATTAATAATGCGGATAGAGAAGGGTTCCATACGTGAATGACAGCATCGACAGAAAAACATATTAAGCCGTTAGCAGAACCAATAACATTGATATATTTTGTCTGAGCCTTTTCAGATGGGAAATTAACAGGTAACTTAATAAAATTAGTGAGTTCGATATCCGGAGATGCAGAAGAATGTGCTTTAAAAGGAAATCCGCGGTTGTACACTAATAGAATTTCATCTTTATCATTATTGTTGTTCCAACGACGAAGATGGGATTTAATAAAGTTGGCTTCACGTAAAAGGGTATTCCATCTTTTACAAACGCGCCTCAGTTGGACAATATCTTTCGCCGGTAGCCGGATCAGTATTTCGCTTGTAATATTGTCGCACAGTGTCTCCATAACCCTACTTCTTGTTATGAAAACACATACAACGACCTATTTTTATAGACGGCACTTAACCCTCAATTACGTACACTACAAGTATAGATGTAACCCTAAATCTAACTAGACACTATATATCGACATAAGCCCAATAACAAAAAATGGACTATGTAGTTGCTTTCTTATAAAAGCCAGTTAGGTAAAAGAAATTATATTTCACACTTTAAAAAAAGGCAAATACCCAAAAAATGTATTATACTTGTCGAAAAAATTAGTTTTGTGTAGCGAATAATTTTTTTCCTCATTGCTTCCTTATACTCGACTAATTTGTCTTATTCTATGCATTTTTTCACCCCACTCACCGGTTGCTGGTATAATTTTATATTTTTTTTCTCACAATTACCGGCGTGGATATACACACACACTTTCTTCTTCTCCCCCACACTCCACCCTCAACCCTACCACAGGGACACATCTTTTAAACCCCACACTTGGGATGATGTATCGCTTTCAAGATCCCCAAAATCACACACCAAACCCTAACGTATTAGATTCACCAAATCATTGTCGTTTAACTACTATTGGCATCAGACAAGGTATATTCAATACTGGTTTTATAATTTTTTTTTAACTCTAATTGCATTTATTAATTATTTAATTATGTTTATTAGGGTTTTATGAAATTAGGGGTTTCATTGCTTAAATTTTTTTTATACAGGTTTGATGGATGTACCACTTGACGTGGTATTTAAAATACACTATAATGATATTTTCATGTTTGATCCGTTAAGGTATGTCCATTGTAGAGAAATTCGTATGGAGGCCTCATCAAGTGATAGGATAATGTTTAGTCGCCTTTTAGACATTTTGGTTGCTAAGATAAGGTATGTACATACAAAAACCCTAGCTAGTTCTTGGTTGATAACTAGTAAGTACCAAGATCATGGGTGGCCGTTGTCGATTTCCAACTGGCATAATATTGTTCAACATAGAAAAAGACGGAACTGCCACTTGACATAATACTGTTTAACATACTTCCTGGGCTTCCGGTAAAATCTATCGCCCGTTTTATGTGTGTTTCCATGCAATAGCATTCGTCTATAAAAACAACCCTCAAAAGTCAAAACATGTTTGACATAATACTCTATATACTCCTTATCAGCTGGTTCACCTTCGTTAACTTTGCCTTTTCCAGCCTCCTTCATCTTTTTGTAAGCTTCATCAAACTTCTTTCGATTTCCACCCCTAGTCCTTTTTGATGGCGAGTCACTTTTTTCAGATTTTTCTAATCTTTTTTTTTTTTTTTGCATTATGTAGTTTTCGACCCACTGATTTTTTCCCCATCTTTCTTATAACTTGTGGTTCTTCAGTTTTTATCTTTGTATCACCTGAGATATTATATATAAGTTAGAGTTGTATGCATGCCTGTTAACTTTTTTTGAGTATATCACATGTGATAATATTATATTTTTAGAATCTACCTATAGTAGATGTTGTAGCATCTTCAACCTCTCTTTGGTTAGTTTCATCTGCATCATCACAAAGTATAATAAACAAGTCATTTCTCATCACTTGTGATTAGTTAAACCTATTATCTAAAACTGTAAAATTGTGATATCACTAGAGATACTTGTGATATCAATGGCAGTTTTTTATATCACTAGAGATACTTGTGATATCACTAGTGATATTTTTGATATCACTAGAGAGAAAACTGTTTTATTCACATTATCACTTGTGATTACCTAAACCTATCATCTAATCTTTCATATTTTCTCGCCACAATATTGTCATATTATCACTTGTGATTACTTAAACATAGCATCACAAAGTATAACAAACAAGTCGTTTCTTATCACAAAAAATGCCAAAAACCTAGAAGAAACGTCTTATATGTACATTATCACTTGTGATTACTTAAACCTATCATCTAATCTTTCATATTTTCATGAAAATCAACAAACAAGCCATTTCTCATCACAATAACTGCCATAAACTTAGTAGGAACATCTTATATGCACATTATCACTTGTGATTACTCAAATCTATCTTCTATTCTGTCGTATTATCTTCACAGCATCAGAAAAAATTACAAAAAAGTCATTTCTCATCTCAAAAACTAGCCAGAACTTGTTATATGCACATTATCACTTGTGTTCACAAAAATATTCACAAAATTACTAACAATATTTTAAATAACATCGAAATGAGTGTCGTACCATTAATCGGATTTTGATTCGGTTCATTTTCCACCGTTTTTTTGCTGTATCGGTTTCTTCAGACTTCGAAGCATCCATTTTTATGATTTCTAGTTGATTTTGATGGTTAAATCACTACTGATTTTTTATTTTTAAGTTTTTTTTTGTTTTGATTTTGATAGTAGAGAGAGAGAAAGAAAAATTGTTTTTGGTGGTTTTGAGAAGGACGTGTGGATAATGACGTTTGATTTGGTGGGGTAAGTTTGTTATATTTACAGTTTTAGTCCCTCCGTGTTTTTTTTAATCATATGATCTGTGTTTTTAATTCAATAAAATGGATGGCCCAGATTAGTCCATCAGAATGTATGTTTTTTTGAGTTCGCAAAATAACTCGCCTCCTAAAATGCATGTTTAAATTAATTAGAGTGTTGTATATGATATACCCAAAAATGCATACTGATGATACTTGAAAATTTATGATATTTCGAAGTAGGAATACAAATTAACGGTATGCCTATTTCCCGCTTGTTATTGTGATGATATCTCAAAGATACGCTTGGTTGCTCGTGTTCTTGTAATGATAGCTCAATAATGGAAGAAATGTAGCGTAGAACGAAAAAAATTACGAGTTGAAACTTTATTTTCGTTTCTACATGAAGTTTTATGTCATGTAATTTACCATATTCTTATGTTGGCCGTAAGTCGGTTGATGGAAACCGTCAAATAACTAGTTAATTTTTCTTTTAATTTTTTTTTACCAAATGCTTGTATTCCGATAGTATCTCATGTATGAGAATCGTCTAACCAAATGATTGTGGTTCAAGTCTTCCTTAATGTGAAATAAATAGTGTTTTATATTGTGTGAGATAAGTAGTTGTCATTTTAAAAGAAAAAGTAAAATTACTTAATTTTTCTTCTATTGTAACCAGATAAACAAATAGAAGCTATATTACTTTTCAAGAGGTAAGATCAAATAAAAAATATAATTGAAATGAGAATGATGAAAAGAAATCACAACCAAAATTTTCAACTGCATCTTTAAAAATATATGCATTTCCTCATTTTTTTTTTCTACCTCTATCCTTGGATATCGCAATTACTTAGGGTATATTTACCTTAGATCATAGTCCTAAATGCATCCCTAACTTGCTCGCAAAAAAGTTTATATGCTTTTAGAAAAGAAAAAATAGCAAATGTAGTCCAAAATACAAAGATGAAAAACAGATGTGTGATTCTAACGGTTAAAAAATGTCGGATTATTCTAACAGTTAAAAATGTAAAGCTTGGTTGGTTCATATAAAAAAAAATGGTACGTTGTTCAAGTAAACCCCAGCTAGCCACAAGTAAAAGAAGACAAAAAATTCAAAATTCAAAGTACAAACATTTTAGTAACGGGGTAAGATATACTAACCCTCCCTAAACTAATATACTAACCCTCCCTATTAGTACTTTTGTACTTTTTTTAATTTTTTTTTGTACTTTTTTTTTTTTTTTTACTTTTTGTACTTTTGTACTTTTTTTTTTTTTTTTTTTTTTTTTTTTTTTGAAATATTTTGTATAATATATTTTAGGATGTATTTGTATGTATTTTGTATAATGTTTGTATAATTGACGTGTAATGTATTTTATTTAAATAACACCACATTAAATAAGTACAACAACGACTGTTATTATTTAATTAAACAACATCGTTAACACATTATTTAAAGCTACAAAATCTACGACATATGAAGATTATTCATCTCATTTAAAAGATCATGGAGCCGGGCACTTGACTGACAAGCGTGATCCTCAGGATTTCTTGCCATTTCTAACTCCATTTCCAGCGCCTTTATTCTTGCCTTCAACAACTTGTTCTCATTTTTTGTAGCAACGCACTCATTTTTTGTAGCAACGCAGTTTGAGCAATGCGTTGAAGAAGATGGTTGATTAAAGTGTTCTGCTTCAAATTCATCTTTCCACGCGAAGAATCGACACCCATAGTCTTTTGTACCTGGCTGTTACATGTTAAGGAAATAATAAGAAATTTATTTTTAAGAAACAAATTATTTACATAACTAAGCAAACGTATGATTATTTACCACTGAAAGAGGACATGCATAAAACAGTCGCCCACGACTACCATCTTGCCAGGATCTCCGTTGTACAATAAATCCTCTGTTACATCGGCACAAGAAAGGATTTCTTTGGCTCATCTGACCAAAGAATTTGCATAATAATATACATCATCAATAAATAATGTTATTAATAATTTAAACAAAGTAATAATAAAAAAATTATTCGAATTAAATAAATAAGCAGTTAGAGTTCAAAGGTTTGTCAAATAACATACATATTGAAAATAAAGACATACAAAGGCAAACTACTATGAAGATACTAATTATGATACTAACTACTATCACTGTCCACCTGCTCCAGCAACTTCTCTATCTCTTTCATCCTCTTATCAAAAGACTCTAACTTCTCTCGAAACTCTACAGCCGCTTTCTCTAAATCAGTCAACCTAGATGCGTGCTCATCCAACGTAACATAAACATCACCTATATCTCTCCTATCACGCTTAACTTCCCTCCTCAATCCTTTGACATCAGATTGTCGCTCACACAACCTCCTCGACATCGACACATAGCGACCCCGACACCAAGAGATGTCATCTCTCAAACGACTCAACTCTGCCCTAAGTTCGGCAGGAGAAACTCGTGGTCTGGTGGAAGACTCGCCAACCTCAAAAGTAGATATGACCTCCGTCTCAAGTGCATGACCTAAGGCATCTGAAGTGTCTGACTCATAAGTGATATCTGATATGGCTGGCGAAGGTGGCAAAGGAAGAACCTCCTCATCAGCAACATCATCATCAGCAGCAGCAGCAATCTCATCAACACCATCAGCAGCAGCAGCAATCTCATCAACATCATCAGCATCATGATCATCCATCTCATCATCTGCATGAGCAATCTCATCATCATCACCATCCATCTCTGGATCCATCTCATCATCATCCATCTCTGGATCCTCTTTTGGACTAGGTGGTGCCAGTGCGGGATCAGGGGGTATAACTGGTGCAGAACTAACACTCTACAAAAAAGCAGACTTAACATTTAAATAAATGAATAATCATTTACAACATTTTCAAACAATTAACATTTAAATAAATGAATAATCATTTACAACATTTTCAAACAATTAACATTTAAATAAATGAATAATCATTTACAACATTTTCAAACAATTAACATTTAAATAAATGAATAATCATTTACAACATTTTCAAACAATTAACATTTAAATAAATGAATAATCATTTACAACATTTTCAAACAATTAACATTTAAATAAATGAATAATCATTTACAACATTTACAAACAATTAACATTTAAATAAATGAATAATCATTTACAACATTTACAAAATACATCGATGGTTATATATTGCTTCCCATTCGTTTGCAATTGGATGTTTGAACCACCTCCATTGTGGGTGGTTATGTGGTAGTGGAGAATCTCTGTCTATGTTGAGACAAATGTAATGAGCACCACTGTTCTCCCCTATACGCGCAATCACAATGGGGTCAATTCCATGTGATAAGTTTGGAGCAGAAAATAGGGGTAAACATGTGAACCAACCTTGACGGTCTATATATACAAGAGGTCGTTGAATAGCTGAAGCGAACTCATGCTCCTTTAATCGCATTGCATATGGGAAACCATGCAACGAGTCTGCTCCTTTAATCGCATTGCATATGGGAAACCATGCAACGAGTCTGCCAAATCATGATTATGGCTATCATCTTTCACCCTCAAAATCCAAAAATCACCCGTCAAATGATATTTCGCCACTAATTTGAATGGGCAACCCGTTTTAAAAGTACTGGTTTGTCGTTTTCCACTACCTTCAGGTTTATATTTTCCACCCTTTGTACACCTATAATTTATTTCATACAGATAACCCTTTTCTGCTTTGCTTCTATCTTTTACAATGACAAAACCGAGCTGACGGGCTATACTTTGCACCCACTCAGTTAATTGCTCGTCAGAACTGAACGCCTGAAAGTACATTTTTACATTTTTATATACATTTTTTAAATACATTTTTACATTTTTATATATATTTTCCACCCTTTTTACAAACAAAATGTACATTTTTACAAAATTACATTTTTTTTAACTTTTAAACTTTTTACAATATATACTTTTTACAAAAAATATACTACATATACATATATACATTACATATACATTTACATTTACATTACATTTAAAAAGAAAAAAAGAAAAAAACGCGTTTAAACGCGTCCCGTACAAAACTCTCTTTTCTCTCTCTCACACCTCACATAACGCTCTTATCTCACACACACTCACTCATATTCTCTCTTTTCTCTCTCTCTATTCTGTCTCATATTTTAGATCTAAAACCATGTTTTAGATCTAAAATTGGTGGTTTTGGTGATGTTTATGATGTGAGTGTGTGTGATAAGAGCGTTATGTGTAACTGAGGTACGTTGATATACTTTCTCTGGGTTGTTTTGGTGATGTTTATATTAGGGTTTTTTAAAAATTAAGTGATTTATTTCAATTAACGTTTGTTAATTGAAGTATTTGTGGTTAATTAACACGGATCTATATTATTTTTATGAAACGCCTAATTTTTAAAAATTAGGGTTTTGAAAAAATTTTGGGGGTTTTTAAAAAATTGACTGATTTGTTTCAATTAACGTTTGTTAGTTGAAGTATTTGTGGTTAATTAACACGGATCTATATTATTTTTATGAAACGCCTAATTTTTAAAAATTAGGGTTTTGAAAAAATTTTGGGGGTTTTTAAAATATTGACTGATTTATTTCAATTAACGTTTGTTAGTTGAAGTATTTGTGGTTAATTAACACGGATCTATATTATTTTTAGGAAACGCCTAATTTTTAAAAATTAGGTTTTGTGGTTATGTTGTGTATTATTGGTGGTTCTGAGGTGAATTATGTGGTGAATTATGTGGTGATTCTGTGGTTTGAAAAATTTTTGGGGGTTTTGGAAAAATTAAGTGATTTATTTCAATTAACGTTTGTTAATTGAAGTATTTGTGGTTAATTAACACGGATCTATATTATTTTTATGAAACGCCTAATTTTTAAAAATTAGGGTTTGTGGTTATGTTGTGTATTATTGGTGGTTCTGAGGTGAATTATGTGGTGATTCTATGGTTTGAAAAATTTTTGGGGGTTTTGGAAAAATCAAGTGATTTATTTCAATTAACGTTTGTTAATTGAAGTATTTGTGGTTAATTAACACGGATCTATATTATTTTTATGAAACGCCTAATTTTTAAAAATTAGGGTTTGTGGTTATGTTGTGTATTATTGGTGGTTCTGAGGTGAATTATGTGGTGATTCTGTGGTTTGAAAAATTTTTGGGGGTTTTGGAAAAATTAAGTGATTTATTTCAATTAACGTTTGTTAATTGAAGTATTTGTGGTTAATTAACACGGATCTATATTATTTTTATGAAACGCCTAATTTTTAAAAATTAGGGTTTGTGGTTCTGTTGTGTATTATTTGTGGTTCTGAGGTGAATTATGTGGTGATTCTGTGGTTTAAAAAAGTTGGGGGTTTTGGAAAAATTAAGTGATTTATTTCAATTAACATTTGTTAATTGAAATATTTGTGAAAAATTAAGTGATTTATTTCAAATATCTGTGGTGGGTTATATGTGATATGTGACTTTCTTTAGTGGTTCATTGGTGCAGGTTTTTGTGATATGTGATATTAAGTAGGGAGGGTTAGTATATCCTACCCCTTAAGGTGGTTCTGTGGTGATATGTGGGTAGGTTAACACCTTGATCTGCCACCATAGAGTGGTATGAATACCTGCTCTGGCCTACCCCATTCCCCACAGATTTGTGATGAAACTGTTTTCTAAAAATAACAGAAAAGGCAATGATGATTTTATAAAAAAAAAAATACTAGATTTTGGCATGGCATTTCCAAATGGATAGGCAATTATTTGCAACCTTTGAAGTTGCAGCCAAACATGATGAGTAATATATATATATATATATATATATATATATATATATATATATATATATATATATATATATATATATATATATATATATATATATATATATATATATATATATATATATATATATATATGAATCTGAGCCTTTACCTGTTCTGTGCTAAATGGTGAGTTCGACATTTGTTGTCTTGGACTTTCTTTGCTTGTGTTACTTGTGATGCTTGTGACAAAACCTGGACTTGTAAACCTGCACTTGTAACTTTCTTTGCTTGTGTTACTTGTGATGGCTGGGTTTGGTTAATACTCCCTTGATGCTTGTGTGAAAAAAACCTGCACTTGTGACTTTCTTTGCTTGTGTTACTTGTATGGGTGAGATATACTGACCCTCCCTATTCTTCTAATATACTAACCCTCTTGTGAAACTTGTTTCACTTGTGGGAACATGTGGTGATACTGTTGAGCTTGTGAACTTGGTAGGTTGTGGAATATTGTTGTACCTGTGTTGCTTTTGTTGGGAATATGCAGAATCTCAGCTGTGTGTTGTGTTGCTGAGCTTGTGAACTTGGTAGGTTGTGGAATATTTTGTACCTGTGTTGGCTTTTGTTGGGAATTTGCAGAATCTGAACTGTGTTGGCTGTTGTGGCTTTTGTTGGGATTTTGGTGAATCTGAGATGGTTGCTTGTGTTGCTTTGGTCAAAACCTGGACCTTGTGTCCAAAAGGCGATGACGAATGGGTTTTTCAACCCCGAATGGATGGCAAACAATTATGTTTGCAACCTTCATATCCGAGCCTTACTAAACAATTTTTATTTTTAAATTATGTTTTCAAATCCGAGCCTTTTTCGGCGATGACGAAAACCTGCACTTTGGATTTTTTTTTTTTTCTATTTGTGTTTTTTTGCTTGTGTTACATGTTTTGCTTGGACAAAAACCTGGACTTGGACTTTTTGCTTGTGTGATTGTGTCAAACCTGCACTTGCAACTTTTGTTGCTTGTGTTGCTTGGACAAAAACCTTGAACTTGGACTTTTTGCTTGTGTGATTGTGTCAAACCTGCACTTGCAACTTTTGTTGCTTGTGTTGCTTGGACAAAACCTTGAACTTGGACTTTTTGCTTGTGTGATTGTGTCAAACCTGCACTTGCAACTTTTGTTGCTTGTGTTGCTGCTTGGACAAAAACCTGGACTTGGACTTTTTGCTTGTGTTACTTATGGGATTTTGGTGAATCTGAGATGGTTGCTTGTGTTGCTTGGACAAAAACCTGGACTTGGAACAACAAAAGGACAAAGGACAAAAAGGACAAAAAAAAATTAAAAAAAAGTACACAAGTACACCCTACCCTATGGGAGGGTTTGTACTTACCTCCCATAGGGAGGGTTCGGTTAATGTATCCCTTTAGTAACTTGTTTTTATAAAGAAAGAAAGAAGGAAGCTATAGCAATGGCAGTGATACTAACTGCTGCTGCTGCTGCCAGGAGATGTCGTCCTACAGTAGCATGTTACTTTAGAATTATTGGCACATCTACTTCATTATTGTCATATTCTTCTTCACCTCCTCAAGCTCACTCTCTTCTGTCAAACTGGCTGCTTTGTTACCGTTCTAAATACAAATTTACCGATCCTCCAAACTTTCCTAAGCGATATCGGGTGTATGCAAAAATTCATAAGTTGATCGATGCTTCCTGTGTTTCTCCAAGGCGGACCCGAAAGCCAATCCTTATCCTTATTGACAAATTATACTATTATAAAATCCAGGGTAACTCAACACACTTTTCGGAAGGTAACTACTGTAGGATAATCTTGATGGGTACCGTTAAGTCTCGGGCGGGTCAACATGGTTGGGAAACAACCTGGATCATGGATCAGATGAGAGCCCTTAAATGGGATTAAAGAAACAAATAAAGGGCATTTATCTACTGTTATTGCCCACTTAAATAACAGTTTTCTGCTTTAATCTTTGCTTTCATTAGTTTTTATTATGAGTTTAATAGCTTGACGGTTTCATGTTTAAGTAGTAGTCTTTGTTTAACTATAAATAGATTAGTGTAGGCTTCATTGTAGAATGTATCAGTTTCCTTCAGTTTAATATACACATCAGTAACCAGTATATCAAACCTTCAGTTTGTTGTTTTGATTGGTGTTCGCGGGTGTGAGTTCGGGTTCGGGGAAGGGACTGATAACCAACAACTACTTGAACAGAATTCTAACTAAGTTCTCTAAATATGTTCCACCTGATGATGATGATGCTAACGTTGTTAAGAATGTTAATGAGATGCTTCATGGATATTTAAAAATTGTTTTTAAGTTCGGCTTGCATAGTATGTAGGACACTTGTACGATGAACCTGCTAATTGGTGCCTATGCTCGTTTAGGTTATGTCCATACCGGTGGTTATTCCATGGTTGCCTTGTTTATTTAGATTGGGAATTTTGCCGATGTTCTTACTTTCTCTAGTTTGTTGAACGGAATGTTGATTGTTAAGGATTACAGTGGGGCCGTGTCGTTTTATTCAAAGGTTATGGAGTATAATTTGTGCAAACCCAATACTAAGTTTTTCTCTATCGCAATCAAGGGATTGTGTCTATCGTTTAAGGTTGACAAAGCCATGTGTTTGCTAAACCAAATGGAAAATCACGAGGGTTGCACACCAAATGTCATTACATACACACCTATCTTTCTGTGTTTGCTTCAAACAGAAACAAGTAAAACGAATGTGGAGCTATATGAAAACATGAGACATGAAAAGCATATTCCGCCTACTAAAGTGTTTTATGCCATCATAGTCACATGTTTTGCGACCATGGGTCGACCATATGATGTTGACAAAATGCTTCAAGATATGCTTAAATGGGATGCCTTGTAATGCAAAAAGTTGGTACGTAAACTCCACAAAGACGAGAAGATAACACCCACCACCTATGCAAAATGGTTGGATGTGTTACCACAAAACCAAAGGTGTGTCTTATTTGTTTTTGTTTAGTCATAATCAAGTTTGCAGTAACATGTTAATTGCTTGTTTAATCATGATTTGCACTATCTGTATTGAGTTTTGATAATTTACTCATGATGCATGTATTGGTTGTCTAGCCCTCTTTGGTTATGGCCTGAAACAGCATTGACCCATTACAACATAACCAAACCAATCTGTGAGTTTCACCTGATGATGTCAAATAGTGTATTTTGGGTAAGTGCCATAATTCTACATTGCAATTGGGTCGGGTTAACGAGCTAATCATTTGTTATGTTCAATGGGTCGCTGCAATACTTGATTAAGGTCAGTCGATGTTGAGTTTTGGTTTTGTTTGTTTGTTGATCTAGTCGGAATGTTCTATCTTAATGTGGTACTTGGGTCAATTTTTATGTTTTTGTAGTATCCTTGAAAACTTCACGAGTTGAGAAACCTGCTCTCTTTATTATGGATATACTGATTGAAAGGTAAGTATGTGAAGGATAGCACATGCACCTCACATATCCTGTATAAAACAGTGCATATGCACCTCACGTGCCAACTTACTATCCAATCACTCTTAACTCATGTCATTCAGATGGGAAATTAACAGGAAACTTGATAAAATTAATGAGTTCGATATCCGGAGATACAGAAGTCTGTTTTTTGTAAAAGGTTAATGAATGGTTAATTTTGATGGAAGATGTCACTTTTGATGCATCAAAATGATACTTGGGTCTATGATGTATGGTCTAAAAGTACATTTAACAACATGAGAGTGAAAAAATTAAGAATTTTAAGATAAACGAAGATAAGTTGCATATTACATCAGGGTGAAAACAAAATTACTTTGAAACTCCTTTTTTCCTTGCGAATGACAATTAAGAGACACTTGAAGTATAGAAATAAAGTTAAATACTCCGTAGCTGCTAACAAAAGATGCAATAAGTAGATGTCTTGTGTTGAAGCAGGCATGCGTTCGGACTTGTGGTGGAGAAGGATATTTTAGAAGGTTGGAGGTGTGACCCAAACAAGACTTTCAACATAGGGAATGATAATGGTATCACCAACATAGTATTTATCCATAACTTTCGGGAAGGGTTTAACCTTGTTGTATGGTGCAGACGGATCGTATAAATGTATAACATCCTTACAATCTTCATAGAGCAATTTGTTTTTTAATGTGAACCTATACGGATGTATGCGACCGTTATGAAAATGTGAAAAACCATTCTTCTCCCACGATCCATACTGATCCAAGACCCACACCTCACAGTCACCAACACCTCTAGCGCATGAAATCACACAAAGTTTTCCGCCAAAAACTCCCAAATTAATACACTGACGAGAACGATAATCTAATGCGTTCATAGGATCTGGAAGAGATATCTCGCTGAAAGACTCGGCAGCCAAGTCAAATGCTACTATAGTTAGGATCTTCAAGTCATCATAAGGACCCCCAAAGCCAATGAAGATATGTTCATCCACACAAACTTCCGTATCCCTTAAACGGTATGACACCTCAGAGGGAAACCTTTGGGTGATTAGTTTCCAACTACCTGATCTCATACTATAAACCTCCACTTTATTACAGCTTAACAATTTTGTAGTCATCATTCTTAGGATCAAAACCAAACCAATAATGATACTGGGAATCAGGACTACGGGAGGGCACTGGGAGAGCATCTGGCGGGACTGGTAATAATGCTGATAGAGAAGGGTTCCATACGTGAATGACATGATCAACATAGTAACCGACAGAAAAACATATTAAGCCGTTAGCAGAACCAATAACATTGATGTCTTCAGATGGGAAATTAACAGGAAATTTGATAAAATCAATGAGCTCGATATCCGAAGATGCAGTAGAATATGCTTTAAAAGGAGATCCGTGGTTGAACACTAATAGAATTTCATCTTTATCGTTATTGTTGATCGAACGATGAAGATGGGATTTAATAAAGTTGGCTTCGAATGAAAGGGTATTCCATCTTTTACAAACGCACCTCATTTGAACGATATCTTTCGACGGTGGCCGGATTAGTATTTCGCTTGTAATATTGTCGCACAGTTTCTCCATAACCCTACTTCTTGTTATGAAAACGCATACAATCACCACCTATTTTTATAGACGGCACTTAACCCTCAATTACGTACAAAACAAGTAAAGATATTCCAAAACATAGAGTATAAATTTTCAATATATATAACTAAAAGAAATAAACTAAAGATCGACTTTCCTTTATATAAATCTCACTAAATATACGTTTTCCATGTTAGGAAAAGAAAAACAAAAGAAACTAAAAGGAGAACGGAAAAAGATCTTACGAAAAGGAAAGCAAAATATAGTAAAAAAAATTGCAAAAAAACAAATGATTTCACCAACAATTATGCCTTTAGCTCAGCGGTTCTCGCGAAAGTGCGCATGTTTTCCGACCAAATGTTTGTGAATTCAAGTCCCGATAATGATAACTACAAGATGTATGTATAATGTAGTGTGTTGTTTACATTGTGGTTATAAAGTCTAATATAATGAA
Organism: Artemisia argyi; assembly: GCA_030686995.1. NCBI lineage: Eukaryota > Viridiplantae > Streptophyta > Magnoliopsida > Asterales > Asteraceae > Artemisia > Artemisia argyi. Next base: position 429 of record JARVZY010003218.1, on the reverse strand, counting down.
ATAATATTGTTTGTTTTTTATAATTGTTTGAAATTTTATTTATTTTTTTAAAAAAATATCAATGCAATGAATAAGTAGATTGTATAAACATGAAACAAAACATTTTTATAAATTTAATACAATAATAAATCATTAAATAAGAGGCAATAAGTGTGTTGAGAGGCAATAAGAGTTTACCATCATATCTTATTGGGTAAGAGGTAACCTCTTACCGCATCTGACTGGAAGGAAAAAACAAACAACATTTATCTCTTACATTTTCTGACTGGTAAGTGATAAGAGGCGGTAAGAGTTTTGTTTAGAAAAACAAACGCACCCTAAATATTCTCTAGTATGTTAACCGAGTGAGTTTAGGAATACTCCGAGTCACTCCATGAAAATAGCAGTCCCGGAATAAGAAGCCCAAAAGAAAATCAAAACGAGATATCA
>JARVZY010003217.1:0-86165 GCA_030686995.1 Artemisia argyi | reverse complement strand
AGTACTTTTTCCTTTTTCTGTTATCACCAATCTTGCCACTGTTGTATGATTATTTCCAGTGTGCTTAAATTTCTTTGCATACAAGTTAGTAGAAAACCATACACACATATACAAACAATATTAGTACCTAAAAACTATCCTGCAACACTGAAAAAGTATTAGACATCAAAGATTTATGGATTTAGCATTCCAATACCTGTTACCAAGTACTGAAATCTACCCACATCAAGCCCTTTTGTTAATAAATCAGCATAATTGTCATCAGTATGGATTTTGACAACATTAATAAGCTTTTCCTCAAAACAATCTCTGATAAAGTGATGTCTAATTTCAATATGTTTAGTTTTTGTGTGTTGCACTGGATTTTTAATTATGCATATGGTACTACTATTGTCTATATATATAATGGTGTTCATGAAATTGTACCCATAATCCAATAATTGATTCTGAAGCCATAAGATCTGAGCACAACAACTAGCAGCAGCTACATATTCTGCTTTAGTGGTTGAAGTAGCTACCATAGTTTGCTTCTTGCACTGCCATGACACCAATCTACATCCAAGAAATTGACATCCTCATGTAGTTGACCTTCTATCCAAACTTGCACCAGCATAGTCACTATCTGAGTATGTGATCAATTCCATAGGGGATTCTCTTGGATACCATAATCCTAGATTAGGATATGTCTTCAAATACCTAAAAATCTTCTCTACTGCTGTCATATGTGACATCTGTGACACACTGAAAAGGTTGTACTTGAGTTCTTTCACATAGTACACATTCTCAAAGTCCAAGTTTCCAGCCTTGATTGTCCCTTTGCCAGAAACTTTGCCACCAATACCTCCTCCAAAGCTGACAAATTGCCCATCATAAGGTTTGAAATCAGAAAGATAGGACTTATTGCCAGTCATGTGCCTGGAACATCCACTGTCTGAGTATCCTTGATCATCTTTTGGTTTTGAATGTTCCTGCACACAAAATAAAGGAATTAGTTCCTTTTGGGGACCCAAGCCACAAATGACTTGGATCTGCCTCGTGTATAAATATAATTGTATCTGTCAAAGGTCATTGATACACCATTGGGATTGTTTGAGGTGATGGTTCCTTTTGGTTTCCATTCCCAACGTGCTGAGGCCTTAACATCATTTCCCATATTTACCCTCTTATTGTTCACAGAGTCACCAGTGGAAACCTTTGGCCTTGCAGTGGTAACTGCTGGCTTAGCAGTGGAAACTGCTGGTTTTAAAATTTTGGGTATCCACTTGTGATTATTGTAAACTTTCTTTTCAAAATTGATCTTTTTCCCTGTTTGTGCAGATTTAACAAAAGAAGTATTTGGTTTGGCACTCTTAACAGGGGACTTAGGGTAAACTCTTTTTTTTATGTCTAGCAGTGGCAACCGCTGGTTTAGCAGTGGAAATAGTTTTAATGCCAGAGTTAAGCAAAACAGACCTGGGAATCATCTTGCTTAGTGGATTTGGGTGAGTTAAGTTATTAGCATTATATCCATTCACCCTGGTATTCCCAAACACTTCCCTTCTACCCATGTGATAGTTACAATTATAAGAAAGATGATCAAAACTACCACATATATGACAGGGTTTGTTGTTTAACACAAAGTCACTACCAAATTGCCTAGATTTAACATGATTCCAACTCCTCATATTCCCCCTAGGAGCTGTTGACCTACGTCTGTACATCTCTGCATATCTAGTAGTGGGCCTAGTGAAATTAGGTTGTGTCCTAGGCTTCTCTTTGACAACTTCAGGAATACTCCTTTTAACATCCACATTTACATTCTCAGGAACACTAGGTTTAGACTCAACATTCAAACTTTCATCTTTAAGAGATGAGTCACTAGCACTATCAAATGTATCAACCTCAACCTGAACCTTTTCAATAACAGCTTCTTTAACAAATTTTGGTCCATAAGTCATGGTTGGTTCCTGGAATTCTTCTAATCCTGTATGAGCTAAGTCAATGCCAGGAGGTGATGGAACACCTCTTAAAGGTGGTGGAACAGATTTGTATCCAACTCCTAATTTGGCTTTGTTCACAACTTGGGTTCCCAAATTTTGTCAATACACTTGGATTGGTGATCTAGTGTATTACAAGTTATCTGTATATTCTCATTAGCCCTCTTAACCTTTTCTAGCTCTTCTCTAAGAACCTTGTTCACAGCAACTTGATAATCTAAGTCTCTTTTTATAACAGCAATATCATCATTGAACTTAGATTCATTTGCCCTATAATGCTCTAATTGAGTTTCTAAAACACCAAGACCTCTTTTATGATTTGCTAAGTTATAATTAGTATGATTTAACTCTAGCAATTGTTCATCATATTGTGCTTTAATTTTCTCATACTCTTTTAAGGCCTTACAAGTTTTAGAACAAGCATTATTAATTTGTACCTCAGAGTCAGAAAAAGCCATTAGTGCAAGCTCTGTAGCAAGCATTGCAGACTCTGAATCATCTTCTTCATCCTCAGCCATAAAGCTCCAATCATAGCTCACTCCATCAATAGCCAATAGCACCTTTGGCTCTTCAGTTGTAGGTTCTTTCTTCTTGTCCTGCTTATACCAAGTTGACCTGTTGTCAGGTTTCCTTGGTTTCCTGCATTCCCTGGCAAAGTGCCCCTTCTTATGACAATTATAGCACTTCACCTTATTTTTGTCAAAACCTACTGTCTCATTGCCATTAATGGTAATCTTCCTTCCAGTCTTCTTCCAAAACTTCTTTGCCTTTAAGCTTAGTAATGCAACCAGCCATTTAATGTCCATCTCCTCTATATCATCCTCATCAATTTGATCCAAATCCTCATGATTGAGAATTGAACCACCCATCTGACTTGATATAAAGGCATAAAAGGTAGAATCACTAAGTCCAGCAATCTGTCTTTTTGAACTAGCAGTGGAAACACCTCCACTACTAGTGGAAACAACAATGTTAGCATCATCATCATTACTATCACTTTCTCCATCTGAACTATCATCAAGAGATGATGATATGAGTGCTACACTTCCTAAACTTGTACTAAGTTTGCCAGCTTTCTTCAGTCTTTGTTCAATAACCTTGAAGTCATTGTAAAAATCATTAAGCTTCATAGTCTCCAAATCTGGCTTATCTTCCCACACTGCAACATTGGTTCCAAACTTAGAGGGTAAACTTCTTAAGAACTTTAGATTGAGGTCTTCCCTTTCCACCTCAATTCCAAAAACAGTGAGTTGAGTAACAATCTTTTGTAGCCTTGTGAAGATACTATCAATAGATTCATTACTTGTTGAACCAAAGTTTTCATAAGTCTGTTTCAGCAGGGTCTTCTGAGTCTTCTTGGTGGAATCATTACCACCAAAAACATTACAGATCTCCTCAAAAAGAGTCTGTGCAGGCTTGTACTTGCTGAATGCTAGAACTTGATCTCTGGGAAGTGTCATCAGTAGCAAACCTCTGGCCTTCAGATCATTCTTCATCTGAAGTCTTTCATCATTTGTGACAGGTCCAGTGTTAACCTTTACTACTTCCTTGCCACCAACCATCTTTGAGGTAGTACCAGGTTTGAAGGAATTACCAAACAATATGATCTCCCAGAGTGTATAGTCTTGCACCATAAAGAATAATGTATGTAACAAACTGTAAGCTCCAATATTATTAAAGATAATAATACGAGTGATCTTAGTATCACTAGGGTTACACCTTGAAGCTCTAGAAAAACGTATCTCTAACTTTAACCTAGGACCTCCTTTTATAGCACAAGGAGTCCTCTTCTACAAGATAAGTATAACTCTAATAGAATAAGATATACACAAGATCTATTCTATAATTATCTTTACACGTTTCCTAACAATTATCCTAACAGCAGTGGTAATATATGTACTAACAGTGATAATGTGTTTCCACTGCAAGTGCATTCTTCAGCAGTTGTAATATCTTCACTATCCGTGGTAACTGTTAGTATAATTCCCAACAATTTTCAGTGTTGCAGGATAGTTTTAAGGTACTAATATTGTTTGTATATGTTTGTATGGTTTTTTACTAACTTGTTTGCAGAGGAATTTAAGCATAGTGGAAACCATGATACATACAGTGGAAAGATTTGTTCTCTCAGTGATAAAAGAAAAAGATTAAAGTACTTTCATTCATAATTCAAAAGGAGACAGAGTACAACCATTCAGAGAGACAAACACAAACATCATATCACAAAACACAAAGCTTAACAACCTAACACCTAAATCTTCAGACAAGATACTCCATGGGCTTCTTTCCTTTACCCTCATAGTCATGCTTGCCCTTAGAAGCTTTATTTCTCTTGTCATCAAAAGAAAGTTGCTTTCTTGGACAAGCAAGTCCCAATACTTGTTTAGGTGGCTTTGGAAGTCTTGAAGGATTTTCAAGTGCAGGCCACTTCATGTTGACTATTGCTGACTCCAGAGCTGTAGTGAGGGCTTTTGGAAGCTCCTTGGACAGGGTGTAGGTAGGATCATCATCATCAGAAGAAGAGCTTGAATAAAATTCTAGAGATGGAGCAGGAGCAGCTGAAATCTTCTTGTTAGGCTTCATGTTAGAGGATGTAGCTGTTGCAGCACTTGGAGGAAAATATCCACTCCATCCAGCTGAGAGTTCTTCTGAATCAGAACAATAGCTGATTTCCTCATCAAATGTGTCATCAGATGAGATGTAGATTAATGGAAACCAACTCATGATGATGTTTAGGGTTTGTGAAAGTGAAGATTAGTTTTGATAAAGACTTAAGTGTTTTGAGCCACCTTTTATAAGCAAATTCAAGGTCGAGGGATAATTAATGAAGGTTATTTACTCTTATCTGTTTTGGTAGGTTGGAGGAGTAAATTTGGTATTATCGGGTTGACTTTGGAGAGATATTTTTATAAATAGTAACTTGGTCAAAAAGTTACTTTGGGTTAACTTATATTGGTTATGTTTGGTGTTTCCTACTTATGCAAAATACAAACCAATATTGTTTGAGTGATTGGAGTTATAAGGTGTGTATCTCAGACACACAACAAATGGTTATTGATTCACCATGTCTAATCAACATAAGAATCAACTAGTCCAGAGCAAACGGCTACTGGTAAAGACTTATCAAATCCGTTTATGGTTGATAGTTTACCAAAAACTATATGGTCATCAACTCACCATATTCCAAGTGATGAAGAGTTGGCTAGTCCATAGCAAACGGCTCATGGTAAAGACATATCAAATCCGTTTATAGCTGATAGTTTGCTAAAAACTATGTTTAGAGCAGCTGATTTTACTTGTTTTACTTACCACTGCTTTTTGAAATTTTGTGAAAATTTACCACTGCTAGTTCACAGTTACCACTGCAAGAGTAATTTTTACCACTGGTGAACTAGCCGTTACAACTGATGTGTCAGTAATCTTATATTTTCACTAGCCGTTGTAAATAACCGTGTTTCCTTATTAATAGGGTAACTTTTTGTGAATTATCCACTTACCAATTTTAATTTATTCTTTTCCTAAAGATGAATTCATTCTAAAGATAATTCACATTACGCATTCTCCTCAAAACCCTATTAGTATATATTTATCATCATACGGCTTGATTCTTATTCTCGATTACTAACACTTTTATCTTTCTCTCACAAAATTATGGCGATTCTAAACTTTGCTGAGGAGCACAACCAAGTGGCCTATTTACAAAAGTCAAATGAAAAGAGTGGCCCTGTTTTCCATCAGATTGTGGATTTTCTCAATACTACCCATATAAGGTATGCTTTAACTGTCAATCCCACAATCTATGTTTCTCATATCAAACAGTTCTGGAACACTATGGAGTCCATAACTATTGAACAGGGAGACACACAAGAATCAGTGGAAGCTCTTAGAGCCACAGTGGATGGGGTAACTATTGATGTTACTGAGTCATCCTTGAGGAGAATTCTCCAATTGGATGATCTCAATGGTATCATCACATTACCTAATTCAGATATTTTCAAATATATTGCTTCCATGGGGTATGATACATCTGATCAAAAAGTTACTTTCAGAAAAGGATGTTTTTGTCCCCATTGGAGATTTTTCATACATACTCTTTTACATTGTCTAAGTCCTAAGAAAACTTCTTATGAGCAATTTGCATCAACTATGGCTTACCCTTTGGTTTTCTTAGCAACTGATAGGACTTTCAATTTTTCAAATTTTATTTTCAATAATATGAAGGGCAATGTAAAGAGTTCCTATAAATTTTTGACGTATCCAAGGTTTGTGCAAGCAGTGCTAAATAAATTTCAACTGCAAACACACAAAAGAGTTTATCAAACCCCTGTCTTAAGCCAAAAGTTTTTCAAAATATGTGTAAGGCTTCAGAACTTTGGAATGGGGAGGTTAAACCACTTTTTCCTGAAATGCTTTCAAAGATTTCTCAAGATACAACCATCCCAGTTGTATCCCATCACACACCCTCTATTGTTGTTCCACCTATTCAACACACCCCTGCTATTACTCACACATATGAGAGGAGGCACAAACAGCCACCTCCTCCCATTACAACATTGCAAGTTGCTGAGTCTTTTGGTTTAGGAACAAGCAGTGGTGGTTCTAGGCTTCATTCTAGTCCAACTAGAGAAGAGCCTGAATCAATGCCCTATGATTCACCTCTCCCAACAGGTAACACAGTTGGAAGTGTTGAGGGCAGTGTGCAACCAAATGAATTGATGGAATTATGTACCAATTTAGTCAAGCAGGTTAAAGCTCTGGAGAAAGAACTGGCAAAGACTAAGCAACAACATGCCACAGAGCTTACCCAGAAGAAAGCAGAGATCAAGAGTTTAAAGGAAGAAGTTGAGAGTCTAAAGAAGCACAGATCTGCCAACCTTGTGCTATCATCTTCCTCTTCACCTTATAATGATGACTCAGCTTACTTCAGTGAAGATTTGGGGAATTCTCCCAAACAGGGGAGGATTAAAACTGATGCAGAGTTTAAGGGGAGGAGACTTAATTTTGAACAAGAATTTGCTGAACTTGATGATTTTGATAATGTTCAAGAGAAGGAAGATGAAGCAATGGGATCTAAAGAAATTGTTGCTGAAGCAGTTGAAACTAATAAAGACACAGTGGAAAAACATAAAGAAACAGTGGATGTTGCTGATGCAGAATTTCAAAGAAAGAGAATGGAAAAAGGAAAGGTTCACATTGTCGATGAATCATCTGAGCAACAGTCAAAGAAGATTTCAAAGAAAGAACAAGCTCAGATAGATAATGATGAAGAATTGGCAAAGAAATAAGTGGAAGATGAAACTCCAATGCTAAAGAAAAGACAAGAGGAGGAAGAGATTGCAAGTTTCATGGAGGCTCAGAGGTTGGATAAATTGGAAACAGTGATTGAAGAACCAATTTCTATTGTTCCACCAACTATATTACATGAGAAACCTCCAATGTTTACTTATGTGCCTACTGAAGAAGAGATTGAGTTCATGATTGCAAATGATCCAGTGATTAAGAAGAAGGTAGTTGAACTCATTGCTAATACAACTTTAAATGAAGATCAAATGTCTGCTCAATTAAAGGATTTCATTCAGATGAAGAATCAACAGGCTCTTGATGATATTATTGGCACAGTAAGAAAGGGTCAAAAGAAACCAAGACAACTTACAAAGGCACAAATTATTGCTGAGATGAAGACCTATTGCTGTCATGTTGGAAATTGGAAGATGGCACAGTTTAAAGGAATGACACATGATCAGGTTGAAGGAATTTATTATAGGGTTAAAAGGCGGGATAGTCATTTCATTCCTATGGATAAAGAACCTGAAGCTATGAAGTCAAAAAGGACAGGTGTGAGTCTTGAATCCAAAGATGCTAAGAAATTGAAGACTCAAAAGTTATCTCAAGCAATAGAAGGTGTCAGCAAGTTAACTGAAGAACAAGTTACAAATATGGTATTTATTGAAACTGATGTGCTGAATGTAGAACCTTTACAAGCAAGATATCCAGTAGTTGGTTGGGAAATTTATTCTGATGATTTTGGTGTTGCATGGAAGATTATTAGAACTGAAAATGTCACAAGCATCTGCAGAGATTTTGAAGATGTTGTTAGATCTTGTGATAGAGAAGATCTGGATACTTTGTGGAGGATAATACAAGATCAGTTCAAGAAAGATGAACTTGTTGATGTCAAAGCAAAAGAGTTGTGGGTTCACTTTAGAAGATTATATGAACCTGACCCTAGTGAAAGGTATTAGAGATTTGAAGCTCACAATATGAATACTCTGTGAAAAATTCTATGATTCAAGTGTTGTGCATCATGTTTCTACTCAAAATGGAGTTGATGTGTTTATGTTAGCTGAAAAGGAATATCCATTGAGAGCAGGTGTTCTCACTGTTATGATGTCAGTTAAGCTCAGATGTTGGGAAAGAAGTAAAATCATAGAAGATTTGCTACAGAGAATTTATGATCAAAGTGTGAAGGCTGACAAGGAGTTGAGAAAAAGAAGATAAGTGTTTGGAAGAATTCCCAAATCCTCACATATGCTGACTACTTGAAGAAACTTATTGATTTACATGTTAATCATAAGTTTAGGGGGGGATTGTTGGGAATTACATTAACAGTTACCACGGCTAGTATGAAGATTACAACTGCTGAAGAATGCACTAGCAGTGGAAACTCATTACCACTGCTAGTACATATTATTACCACTGCTATTAGGATAACTGTTAGGAAACTTGTATAGATAAATATAGAATAGATCTTGTGTATATCTTATTCTATTATCATTATACATATCTTGTAGAAGAGGACTCCTTGTGCTATAAAAGGAGGTCATAGGTTAAGGTTAGACATACGTTTTTCTTAGAGCTTCAAGGTTGTAACCCTAGTGATACAAAGATCACTCGTATTATTATTATTATTATTAATATTGGAGCTAATAGTTTGATTTACACAGTATTCTCATTCATATACAATTGCTTTTAATCACAACCAAACTTCTAAGTATTACTAAGTAGATTCCGCATACTTAGTGGTATAACTCAAAGTATCATTCTAACACAGATCAAGGTGTTTAGATCCATCATGGCACTTCCTCGGGAGCAAATGACAATACCAGTACTATAATTCCACCTTCCAATGATCTAAATATGTCCATGAATACTCATCACTGTCACAATCAAGGTTTCATAACTTCTTCTTTTTTTCTTAAATAAATAACTGCAACATGAATTTGCTAAAAGATTTCTTGCTTACTTACCGCCCATTTTTTTGATATATTTCCAGATGCAACCAATTCTTCAGCGTCCAGGGGACGGCGACGACCTACTCGACGGAATACAGCTAAAACATCTGCACAAGGTATATTCATATGCTTGCTTTTCCTGTTTCACATGCAAAATAAAATGGCAGTACTTATATTAAACAAGGAACCTTTCTAATCAATTTACTTATCTATGTAATACAGGCCTTTCGGATCCATACAATCTTACGCATGGTAGCCAGCAGTTGCTATCCTCGCCAGATTTGCACGGCAGTTGCCCTTCATCCACTCAAAGTGATCAGTTCCATTATGCAATACCGCCTGCGAATAATGTGGATTCACCTGCAACCAATCACCGCCATCAGCCTCAAGGTTTTCATTCAATTTTTTTTTTAAAGTTAACAATAAATCAATGTCTTACTTGCTACATTACTTTCTACTTACTTGCTACCTTTTTTTTGCTTATTTCTTCAAACTGCAGTACGCGCGTCATCAAGCAGGGCCCAAAGGCGCCCTACCTTGCAAAGCAGAGGTCCAACATCTAGGCAAGGTATGGTGCAACCTTAGCTTTCTTTTTTCACGTATGAAATGAGAATTTCACTTTGTTTTGCCAAAGAACTTTTACTAAGACTTCTGCTTCTGTATACAATATAGGCACTCCAGATACATACATATATATGGGCCGATGTGACCGGGTTTTCCATCATTGCAATGCGCGTTTCTGGTATGATTAAAGAGTCACTACAAGTTACAGGAGATGGCCAGAGTATCATAGATATTGTGGTGGCAGTAAAGTTAAGGTTGAAAGCCAAGACGACTATCCAGACTACATCAAGGAACTATTCAGAAACCATCACTTTATGGAAAACATTCGTGCCTACAATCAAATGTTTGCCATGACATCATTGGGAGCAGAAATAGACAACTCGATAAACACGGGCCGTGGTCCTTACGTGTTCAAAATTTCAGGGCAACTTTACCATCTGGTTGGGAGCCTGTGTCCAGAGCAAAATGTGCGACCTCAATTTCTTCAGCTATATATCTATGACACAGAAAATGAAGTTGCCAATCGCTTAGAAAGCTTTCAGAGATCCGGTCACAGTTTACGTGCAGATATTGTGGAAAACTTGATTGAGATTCTCGATGAGCACAATGAACTGGTTTAGTTGTTTAGGACAACGAGAGATAAAATGGCAGAAGCTAATGTTCCAGAGTTCAAGGTCCGTTTGTTCGGTGTTATCGGTTCAAACCAACATGAACTACCTACGGGCGATTCTATTGGTATGATTGTTTTTTAAGGTGGCCCAGATGTAGAGACTGATTTTGATGTGGTTATTGAACAGCATGATAGGCAACTGAAAAGTGTCAATAAGCTAAACGCTTCTTATATGTCGTTGCAGTTCTCGCTTATTTTTCTGTTTGGCGAAGATGGTTACCATCTAGGCCGTGTCTTATTAACTCACCGTTCATCAGACGACCCACCAAAGAAAATGACAATGCTAAAATACTACTCATACCAGGTGCACGATCGGGTCAATGAATATGCCCTTCTCACACGGAGTGGCAGACTATTTCAACAATATGTTGTCACAGCCTACTGCAGCATAGAACAGTCACGGATTGACTACATACGAGAACACCAGAACGATATTCAGAGTGATTACATGGTTGGGTTATACGATGCTTTATCGCGGGGCGATCAAGATGGATCGGATGTAGGTTCAAGGACAATCCTTCCTTCATCTTTTACAGGAGGTCCAAGGTACATGTATAGCCATTATTTGGACGCTTTGGCTATATGCCGTGTGCATGGGAATCCATCATTCTTTATCACGTTCACATGCAATGTGAACTGGCCTGAAATCAAAGAATATATGCAAGAATTCCCACATGTAACAGTTTCAGACAGACCCGACGTTGTTGACCGTGTATTTGAAAGAAAGATACATGATTTGGTGGGCTTCTTACGAGATTCAAAACCATTCGGCTATGTTGAAGCAGGTATTATTTAGATTACGTCTACTGGTATCTCATGTGAAGTAAATACATTTCTTACTTACATACCTAATATATTCTTTTTACTTTTTCCTTGAAGTCTTATATACGGTCAAGTTCCAAAAAAGAGGTCTTCCACACTGTCATTTACTGCTATGGATCAAAGAAAGCGAATGTATACAAGCACATGAAGATGTAGACATATATGTATCAGCAGAGCTACCGGACCCGTTAACTGACCCTGAAGGCTATAGAATAGTGACAGAGTTCATGATTCACGGCCCATTTGGCCCGCTAAATACATCTGCACCATGTTTGCGCGGTGGTGATGAGTGTACTAAGAACTTTCCTAAGCCATTTTGCCCTACAACGTACATGATCCAAAAGGGTATGTACATTATTGTAGAAGAGATTCAGGCATAACAACAGTCAAGCAAAATATTACCCTTGATAATGGATCTGTTGTTCCATATAACCGATCTCTGCTGATGCGGTTCTACGCCCATATCAACGTTGAATATTGCGAGTGGTCCATGCTTATAAAATATATGTTCAAGTACATTTCCAAGGGCACTGATAGGATAGTCACTCGCATTACAAGGTCGATAGGAGATTCAGGGGCAAGCACAAGCCGCTCTTCATTGCACATTGATGAAATAAAGAATTTCCAAGACGCAAGATACATCGGACCGCACGAAGCATGCTGGAGAATCCTTGGATTCCACAAACATAGCAGAGATCCACCGGTCCAGATACTTGCAGTTCACCTTGAAAATATGCAGCGAGTCACTTTTAGAAGCCAACAACAACTACAGGCGATTGTTGATAACGAGCACAACAAGAGAACGACGCTCATTGAATGGTTCAAATACAATACTTACAATACAGATGGCCGGTATCTCACATATTTGAACTTTCCAAAAGAGTTTGTGTGGGATAAAGATGGCAAGTATTGGCAGCGTAGAAAGCATTCTACTACCTTAGCAATCGGTCATTTGGCATATATACATCCTAGCTCTGGTGACGCATTCTACTTGCGCATGTTACTCTGTCCCCAAAAAGGCAGCATGTCGTTCCGACATCTCCGCACAGTTGATGAAGCCACTTATCCTACATATAGAGCGGCCTACGAAGCAATGGGTCTATTAGGCGGTGATCAAGAATGGAACATCGCTTTACAAGAAGCTTCTTTCTCAGCAACTCCTGCTGAAATGAGGAATCTTTATTTCCAAATCGTCATCTTTTGTGATGTTTCCAACCCGGTTATGTTGCTACAGTCACATGCAGATTCCATGTCAGAAGACATCCCGTTAATACTTGCAGAAGTATTACATATACCGAACCTTCATGTCAATCCAGATGACTTGGAAGGTGGTCTTATGTTTGAACTGCAAGGAATTTTTAACTTCTATAGAAAATCTGTCAAAGATTATGGCTTTGATCTTCCTCCACCCCACTTATTGCAAATCTTGAATAACAAGGCAGTCATGCAAGAAAGATCCTACAACCGTGATCTGTTAAGAAGTGAAAGTGAAAGATTGGTCCTTCAGCTTAACACTGAACAACGGATAATCTTTGATCAAGTAATCGATGGTGTTCATAATCGTCAACAGATACTAATTTTTTTTATGGTCACGGAGGGACAGGAAAAACTTTCGTTTGGAAAACTATAATTTCTACACTAAGATCGGAAGGGAAGATTGTGCTGACAGTTGCTTCCTCAGGTATCGCCGCTTTGTTACTCCCGGCAAGACAAACAGCACATTCAAGATTCAAAATACCTCTTGATTTAACAGAAGAGTCGGTATGCAACATTAAAAAGAATATGCAAGTGGCAGAATTGCTAAAACAAACCGACCTTAGCATATGGGACGAAGCTCCTATGAATGATCGCAGATGCTTTGAAGCACTCGATCGCACGTTAAGAGATATAATGAATACACCAGACAACCTCTTTGGGAAAAAAACAGTTATTTTCGGTGGAGATTTTAGGCAGACACTTCCTGTGAAGAAAAAAGCTCCAAAGCAAGAAATTATTGCCTCTTCTATCACACTGTCATACCTATGGCCAGCTTTCAAAGTCATTCGCCTTAAACAAAACATGCGTCTACAACGAACAGGCCTGTCAGCAGAAGATTATGAAGCAACTGCTACTTTTTCTAAATGGTTACTTGAAGTTGGGAACGTTACTATTGGGCAAGCAGACGAAAGTGATCTGACAGATTCAAGATGGATACAGATACCACACATATATTGTATTCCCGACGGCGAGACGGCTATTCAAGAACTTATTAATTTTATATATGATCAAGAAACTTTACATTCACCAAACGCAACGGTGTTACAAGAAAAAGCTATTGTATGTCTGAAAAGCAAGACTGCAGACCAAATAAACTCTGCCGTGCTAGATATGCTAAAAGGGGATACTTATACTTTTACAAGTGTCGACGAGGCAGTACCAAAAACAAATGATGGAGGAGCGACAGAACTGTTATATCCTCAGAAATACCTAAACACTCTTTCCTTTTCAGGAATGCCTCCCCATGAGCTTATAATCAAAATCGGTGCACCTATAATGCTGCTAAGGAACCTAAACCTCGGTGGTGGCCTGTGTAACGGTACACGAATGATTGTTACACAGATATATAGCAGGCTCATTCAAGCAAAGTTTATAACTGGTACAAGAATGTCTGAAAAAGTTTACCTACCCGGATTTTGCTTATAAATAAGGATGAAACCCTTCCATTTGTTTTTAAAAGAAAACAATTCCCGGTAAAACTCTGCTATGCAATGACAATCAATAAAAGCCAAGGCCAGTCATTGAATAAAATTGGCGTATACCTACCCGACCCTGTCTTTGGCCATGGTCAATTGTACGTTGCGTTGTCAAGAGCAACGTCTCCTAAAGGTTTGAAAATGCTGATCAAACAGCATCCAGGCAAGGATAAAAACATGACTAAAAATGTTGTCTACAAAGATTCTTTAGCCATGGTTTCATCTACACAGGTTCCACATGCTCATGTTTGCATTTTTAATATACGCTCCCAAAACTCGCAACAAGCTATACAAATACCATTTAACCTGTTAGCACAAGTGTTTGATTATTATTGCCATCCTATGTTACATAATATTCTACCTGTTCTATGTTTGCTTATCTTTCCAATTTAGAATATCCATACTTGCATTGTAAACATTTTCTACACCTTAATATACGTCTAAACTTTTTTTTTCCTATTTTGACACACAGCCAAATGGAACAGACCTCTAGCATTGTACCATCATCCGATTCTAAAGGCAAAGAAATTGTTACGCACTCGGAAGAAATTAGCCTAGCTGATTTAAAAGAAACAGATCATGGTAAAGTTATATATGCAAAGGTCTACCGAAAATGGACACCAACAAACAGACAGGGAAGACCAGTCGTCTTTTGTGTGATACTAATTGATAAGCAGGTACAAAATACTATTCCATGATTGATCTAAACAATTAGCCTTTCTTATATTCTAAAAAAAAATAAGTAAATAAATAATTATTTAATTTATGAGTTCCTATTTCATTTACAGGGAGGGGCTATACAGGTAAATATCAACTTACGAGAAAAGGGCAAATTCGATGCCCTCCTTCAGATCAATAAAACTTACAGGATATCCGGATTTGGATTTCAGCCTGCAAAACTATGGATGCAAGTTGTCCCCCACTCGCTTTCGTTGGCATTTGGAACATGCACAGATATTCAGGACATACCTGATACAGGTTTCCCAAGCCACTATTTCAACTTCGCCAACCACCGAAAACTGTATTCAAAAATAGACGTTAAAGAAGGCTTACTAACAGGTATATAATACACGCATATATAAAACAACCACAAATGATATACACAGACCTTACTTATCGTATTTGCAGGTTACATTGGCCGTGTCCAATATGTAACTGAAATACAGAAATCGCTAAAAGCAACGAAAGATTCGGCTGTTTGGAGAGACATTGGTGTGCAAAACTTAGAGTAAGCATCAAACATTTATTTGTAAACCCTAATTACCATATTTTCTTTCATAAATAACATGTAATTCCGACAGTGGCCGAACGGTGCGCTTTACTCTATGGAATGAAGATGCTCAGAATTTCAGGAAGCAAGAATATGAAAAAGCAGAAAAACCAACAATCATTGCAGTTAGTTCGTGCTTAGTAAAAGACTATGGAGGTAAATTTAATACTTTATACTAATGGTATGAACTATTAACTTTATCTTTTAACATATATTTATACCAATACAGGGCTTCAACTTTCGGCGACAAATGCAACAGAATACTACTTCAATCCAGACACACCGAAGTACCATGAAATTCGCAGCGTGTAAGTTAACAAACTCACAATACAGAAATACAATCTAAAATTAAAAAGGCACTAAAACCATATATGTTAACTATGTAGGTATGACGAATTCTTTGATCCACCCGCAATATTGAATGTCCAGTACGAAAGATGTGCAGATCCACAACAAGAAAAGTTCAGAAACCGCGTCACTCTAGGTGATTTAGCAAAAGAAAATCCACAAAACCAACAGGTAATGAACACCTTAAATACAACACTTAACAAATAGAAACCTACTAAACATTTACAATTCTAATGAACCAGAATGTTCGCTTTACTGTCGACGCAACAATTGACAAAATCATTGCAAGAAGGCCATGGTTTTTCAAGAAATGCTCAGATTGTAAGTTAAAGATTTCTGAAGGCTGGTCACATACCCATTGCAAGCAGCCAACATCCGAAGACGAATTACTCTACATGTAAACCAGAATATTAGAAAATTATTATAGCACTATATATACGCCAACTTTTATGCCAATGTATCTATGGTAAACAACACTTTCTATGTTTTTTATACAGCTATTGCTTCGGAGTCGAATTAACCGATGGCACTGCCAATGTCACAATGACATGTTTCAGTAATGAAGCGAATTCAATGGTCAAAGATTGTAAGGAACTGCTACAAACAATGCCACATCAAGACTCCTATGATTACCCACCAGAACTACTTTCTCCGCAAGGAAAGAAAAGAATCTTTCAGATGCACTTTGATCCTGAAAGCACAAAAGAACGACAGCTTTTCATTCTCGATATATGCTGGGATGACACGCCCTTATTGCCACTAGCCAATGCTATCACTGCAGAAAGTACCATGAAGTCTTCTACAACAAATGCAGAACAAACTGGAACACTTGAAAGCACAAAATCTCCAATGACAATGGACACGAAAGCAAACATTACCATCTCAAAAACCAAAGCGACTCAATCACTTGACATAAAGCAGTCTGACATGACCCCAGCCACCGAACAACCAAAACCAATAACTATACCAGCAAAAACAAAAACATCGGAACCGCTTCAGCTCAAAGAAATTCAGGTCACAACACCGGCAAAAGAGACTGCACAAACTGCAATACCAATGGACACACCGCCAGAAACACTGAAAGAACAAGACTCTTTGTCCGAAACATCAGAGCCCATAAAAGAAAAAGTGCCAGGAGAACCCTTTTCACAGGCAACAATGATGGAAGCACAGCATCAGGGTTCAAAAAATCAAAAAAAGAAGAATGATCGGATCTAAGTTGCAACGGCCAAATGGAAAAAGAAAATCGCAAACTATCTATGTATTAAACTGTTCCTTCAAGACACTTATTTCTATAAGTATTTGTAGCAACTACTAGGTACCAAGCGTTTAAGCAAAACTCTATTATCAAATCGTCACATCGACCTGTATTTTGTACATGGCCTCTACAGCCATAGCTTTAACGCTAATTAACTACTGCCTTTGCTTTTTAGTACAACTATTAGCTCTCTCATCAATTATATGTTTATTATACCATAAATTACAACGATATAAACGCTGATGCATATAACAAAAAGGGTTACGATCATTTACCATGACAAAAGAACATATTAACAAACATAACCTTGGTATTATATTACCAACCATTAAAGTTCATACATTGCACTTATCATCCCAAAAAAACCAATATCCATAATACCATATCCATACATAAACTGAGATCTCCAAATGCAGCCCTAACCAACATACATACTTCTAATAAAAACACAAAAGATAACCAAAATATACCACAGAAAGTGGCCAGCCCATCACTCGAACCAGAAAAGATTGATCTTCTTTTCTTCCCTTCCTTTACGCGCCAAATCCATAGCCTTGATCAATCCAGCAAGCACCTTCCTCTCTCTCTTCAGAGTCTCCTTCAGACGGTCCAAACCAATGTCAGCGTTCTCTTGTAACGGTAAGATACCCTCCCTTCTTCTACCAAATCCTCTAACCACATAACCTTTGCGGCTAATTGATCACGCTGCTCACCAAGCACCCTTAACAACTGATCATTCTCAGTATCATCATGAGCAAATGCCACATGCAAGCAGTCATCAATTTCGTTGGAACCAGCAGCAAACTTTAACTTTTGAAAATTAGGGGTGCGCGCAAGAGCATACGCAGATGTTCTTGGTGGTGTGGCCATCGTAGAAGCAAGGAATTAGAGAGATGAAGCTTGAAATACAGTAGAAGATGATTAGGGTTTTGGTTTAACTGAAAAGGGGGGAGAAAGGGCTTTTTATTAGCGCGAAAAAAAAAAAAAAAAAAAAAAAAAAAAAAAAAAAAAAAAAAAAAAAAAGTCCTGATGCTAAGTTGACCGGCACATATGTTGACACCCAAAAAGTACCAACAAAAAAAATAAGAAAATCAAATGTACCACGTTAAAACAATGTATTAAACCAACAAAATTATATTAAAAAATGATGAAAAAAAATTATTTACTAAAAATATTTACACATTAAAAAAAAGGCATGGGTAAAAGAAACTAAACGGATAAATATAAAGTGCATTATAAAAGCATACGCAACTAAAGATTTGAATGAAACTAAAACGTCATAATTAACGAAAAAAAGCTACGATTTATGCACAAAGAAAATTAAATAAATTCTTAAATACATAGAAAAATAAAAAATAAATAAATAATAAAATTATAATAAACGCAAAATTTTATAAAAAAAAAATACGCATACATTTTGCGATACACGGATTTATATTGTTGAAAATATCATCAAAACGTCAACGAACTTAAAGATGCTATTTTTTTAGCCGGTAAAATACTGTGCTTTTAAACGCGCTCGCCCGCAACACGGCGACAAGCGCCAATCTCGTTATTTACAAAGTTTAAATGCGAAATATGTTTCAAATTTTTCACGGATTTGGGAAATTTACACTCTAAAGTCTAACCGGTAGACCAAAAATCCACAGGAAAACCATAACAAAGTTATTGGGCCAGCCCGAAAATGAAGATCTTAAACTTGACGGAAAGTAACCATGTTTCCATAATATTAACGAGCTATCAAAGAAAAGTTGCGAACTTATAGGAACCACAAGACCCCTGACTAATTAAACTATATGCTGTATTAATATCATGTGACCACTTGCCATCTTGTGCTTCGAGTGGCGAATTTATGTACGGAGTATTTTACATAATGGAATTTTTTATATATAGAGGTTGTATCTATGTAAATTGGATATTGGATATATGCAATTTGTGATTTGATTACCAAATGTTGTGTTTTAAATTTGCTTCTTAAAGTTAAATAATATGACAAAATATTACTACCTCCGTCCCAAATTTATTGTCCACTATTGACTTTTTTAGTCTTTCTTCTTCAACTTTGACTTTAAATATTTTTGTGGGTGTTATATAATATTTGATGCAAAATATATAAATAAATTGGATTTTAAGTGTACTTTTCAATGATATAATTTTTCATCAAGTATTATATAACAAAAAATATATATTTATGGTCAAACTTAAACTAGTTTGACTTTGAAAATTCAAACTGGACAATAAATTTGAGACGGAGGGAGTACCTTATATACATTTCTCACATGAAAGTATGAAACGTTGAATGTGGGAAGAAAAATACTAAGTCCAAAACCGAGAAAAGGAGCCCAATAAGCCCAAAAAATTACAAAAAAGTCTCCAATCAGGCAATCATTCGAGTTGCGAAAACTACAATGAACATTTTGCCATTGACGACTTTTTATAACAAACTTTGTTTAACAAGTATCTAAAGAATATATAGCGATTTATTTAATAAAAATATACCGCCGAAAAAGCATCTGAAGTACGAATAAAACGAACCCAATATTAATTTACTTTTGACATACGTATGGGTTTTTTTTTTTTTAATGTTGAAGTTGAATATATATTATTGAAAAAAAAGAAAAAGAAAAAAAGGAAACCTTTTAAAATTCACCCTTAATCTACCAACTAAATTTTAAAAACTACCTTTAAATTATTTAAATACATGGTTAAAGACATACAATTCTATAAAAGTTTGAATTATATATAATTAATTTTTTTATATATAACAAAGTATATTTATCAAATATCTAACAAATATCTAGCAATTTTTATTAATAAAAAATAGGGGTACCACCGAAAAGACATCTGGATTATTAACAAAACGAGCCCAATATTGATATATTTTTGACATACGCATGATTTTATAAATATATTGACATTCTCTCTCTCTCTCTCTCTCTCTCTCTCTCTCTCTCTATATATATATATATATATATATATATATATATATATATATATATATATATATATATATATATATATATATATATATATATATTACTTTTAAATGTTCAGGGTACTAAATGATCTTGTTTGCCAAGTTCAAGTTAGTAGTAATATGTTTTGTTTTTTTTTACCAAAAATGTTATGGGCGCATGAGCGACTTATTGTCTTTAAAGATTAAGTAATGATACTCAAATACACAACACTTGTCCAAAAACATTGTATATGCATAGGTTTATAAATATCATTTAAATAATACTCCGTTTGTCTCGAAAAAGAAAGTCCACAAACAAAAAAATAAAAAATTATGATATATGTAATTAATGCTAGGTTTTGATTGATAAAAAGTCATTTTTACTCTCATATATAATATAAAAATAAAAAATGAATAATTAATGTAATTTTGATTAGAATGGTAAAGTAGAAAAAACTAGTTATAATTACTTTGCATATATAAAAACTGGACACTTATTTTAAGACAAACATAAATAATAAGGTGAACATATTTTTTTTGAGACGGATGGAGTATTCATTTTTATACCAAAACCTCATATGTACACGAAGTTATAAGTAAGTTTACTACTTAAAACAAGTTGTTTTCTTTCGAGTGTATGAAATGGTCTAAATTTTATATCGAGGTTAATGGCATGATACATAAACAACCTCATGTGTTTTCTTGTGTTTGAAAACAAACTCACCCACGATAATGTCAGATTTGTTCGAATATCTTAAACCATAATCATTTGATTAGGTTGCTCGCAGTAACAACATGGATCGACTAATCGATCGACTAGTCTATCGATCGCTCTTATTGTGGCAGTCGATCGCCAGTCGATTAATTGCCTATATTTTTTATATCAATCAGCAACTCGACCGATAGTCGCCACATTATTTCCATTTTTTTGAACGTTTGTTTGTGATCATTTGGTATTAAAAGAAGAAAAAAAAAAATAACTTTTAAAATTTAAATACTTTCACATTATAAATAACCCATTCATTTTACCATTCTATTCACACATTCAAAAACATTCTCTCAAATCTACATAATGGATTCTTACGAGCTATTTTTTGCTACTTCATCTTCGGACGATGAAGATGAAGTTAGTAACGAGCTAGCGATGTTTGCGGAAGACTGCTGAGAGGCTTATCAAGCGTCAAAACCAAAATTTCACGAAACCAAATTCATAGGGATCATTACGGTGCTCATAATCGTTTAGTGACGGCTTACTTCTCCGAACACCCGGTATATGACAAAAAAAACATTCCGTACGAGTTTCTGAATGAGCCGAAACCTATTCACAAGAATTGTTCGTGAGGTAACAGATCATTCCACTTATTTTGAAGCAGGCGATATCTCCCATATTCTTTCGAGCAGAGCAGCACCATGATTATGATCTCGTAAGAAAGCATGTGGAATCGTTAGAAATTACTAAAGAGATAGTCAGCAAAATAGGGGTGTCCATGGAAATGGAACTGGACCGAACCGAAATCGGAAAAACCAAGAACCGAAAATAAGGAAAATGGAGAACCGAAAACCGTCCCATGTCCTTCGGTTCGGTTCCGGTACGGGAATAGAACCAAAGTGTTTACAAAACATCTTTTCCATTGTCGCATTAAATGACATACTATATCAATACAAACACATAAAAAATGTATTTGTTCAAAATAACGTAAATAAAAACATAAAATGTCAAAATATAAGTTTATAATTATTCAAAAGTATCAAGAACGCGCATTTGTGTTCCAAACCTCAAAAAACGCTTAATGTTCCGTCACTTGTTTCCCATTATAACTTTTTGATCTAATCAGATCGTAACATAGTATCATTATCTAATCAATTATGATCACAATTAATAAGAAAAGATATATAGAAAAAACTTAGTTTCATGTTAGATGAATGACGGTGATGAAGATATTTGATCTTTGAATGATATTAGTAATTATTAAGCATTAAAACTGATAGCCGGGTGTTATTGGGGAAAAAGTTTAAGGTTTTTAGGTTTTAAATTTTATCATTGCACCTTACTAAAAGGATAGGTTTTTTTTTTTTTTTTTTCTCAAAGCTGCATGTTCACAATTTCCCAAATAAATCCTATAAAATTTCATATTTTAAAATGAGTCGGTTCTTTCAATAAAGTACCAGAACCGGATGGCTCTGACCCGAACCGTCCAAAGAACCGAAAATTTGGAATTTTAGGAACCAAGAACCGGACCATGGTTCTAATATACGGTTCGGTACCGGTACAGTTCCTTGGTTCTTTTGGACACCCCTACAACAAAACAACTCATCTTAGCCTAAAAGCCGATTTTGTGAAAGACATTTAGCATCGTGAAAATCAAAACTAGTTTACTCGTTTTGTTATTGTAATGTTTTAATGTTATTTGAATTTTATTGTAATGTTTTAATTTTATTTGAATTATTATGTAATGATTATGACTGAAATTTTTTTTGTTGTTAAAAATGTTTGAAAAAAAAAATAAAGATCGCCCTTACTGTGTTAAAAAATAGCTTGTAAGTCGTCGGAGAGAAAAAACTAACATAATAAATAAAATAAATGTCGATCGCCTTCCTTAGTGTGGGCAGCCATAAACCCTCAAACAAACACTTAGGGCTGTAAACGAACTGAACGTTCAGTGAACATTTCATGAACCGTTCGGTAAAAAGTTCGCTTATGTTTGTTCGTTTATTAAATGAACGAACATGAACAATATTTTACGTTCGTTTAGTTAAATGAACGAACATGAACAAAAGTCTCGTTCGTTCATTTATGTTCGTGAATGTCCGATTAAGCGTTCATTAAAGTTCGTTTATGTTTATTTATCTATTTATGTTCATATATCATATATTTTAATTTTATAATTTAAAAATTGGTTTGTTTAAACAAAGCAACTACTTATAAAACAATATATTGTGAAGAATTAAATAAAGTTTATGTTTGTTTGTCTACTTTTATTTATGTTCGATCGTTTATGCTCGTTTAGCGTTCGTTTAGTGTCTTAATGAACGGACATAAACGAACATGAACAATTCATTTTCTTAATAAACGAATATGAACAAGAAAATTCGTCCGTTTAAGCGTCCGTGTCCGTTTATTTGTTCGGTTAAAATTAAATGAACAAACATGAACAGAGCTCCGTTCGTGTTCGTCCGGTTCGTTTACAGCCCTACAAACACCTGTAAGGCAAAAACATCTTTTTATATGAAAATAATCTAAATAGAAATATAATATGAAGAACAAGTTGATAAGTAGATGAGTGAGTGGAACGCATATTTCCACATTAAGAATGTTGATACGTGCAAAGCTTAAATTTGTTTGGTGGAAATAAGAAGGAATTCGGTGGGTAGGTCTGAATTCTTCATATTCTATTTCCTTTGCTCCAATTCCCATTTTGAATATATATATTCCAACATGCATTCGAATTTGACTTGAAAAAATCCTACGAATCTAGTGCCTCAACAAAATCCAACAGTGAAAATCCAACAGTGAAACTTACCGTATGACTTACCGTGCTTTTATCTAAACTAGAACGGTACTCGCGTAACGCGACGACGGGTATTTGTAATTATATTTTGCTTTATTCCGTTACACATTTAGTTGTCTTTATATTTTATAAGTAGAAATGATAGATATTGTTAAGCCAAATAATTTTAGTTTGAACAACCAACATGCTTCTTAACAAACTTCCTAACCAACTTTCTTCCTAACCAACCTACTTCCTAACCAAACAATTTTGAAATCTTTCCATAATAAGCAAGTAAAAGTCTGAATTTTAAGTTTTTCTAATTATAAAATAGACTCAAATGAATTATAGTAGTATAGATATATGACTATAAAGTGAAGAAAACGGCAAAGTCTTAATTTTCTTTACTGGGAACAGTACCTGACGGCGTCAAGAAGGATTTGATGACGGCGTCAGGAGAAAAATGGATGACGGCCTAGAGGAAACGTGACGGCGTCAGAACAAGGGCGTCAAGAGTAAAAGTGGTGACGGCCCAGAGCAGAAATACACATGACGGCGTCATATCTGGATCTAGGCAATCCGAGAAGATTTTTTACGGCGAGATGACGGCGTCAGAACTTTCCTCTTGATGCCGTCACCTCATGAAATCTATATACTTTTCTAATTTTCAGTCATTAGAGAGGAACTTGTATGGAGAATTTTAGGGCCGAACTTAATAAACCCTAACTCGTTTGTAACAGTATTTTCAAGGGTTTTCACCCCTTGAAACCCTTCATGTTCAATTGAGATAAGTATCTTTTCAATTCATTCAATATGTCTATGTGTTGTTTGAATATATCTTACGCTTGTCTTGATTTTAACATGCTAGGCTAGATCTTTTGTGTGTTTGCTTAGATGTAATGAAACCTAGATGTTGATTATAGGTTGATTGCTTGTTTATAGTTGTAATGGATGAATGATTTCAATGTTAGGCTTAAGAAAACTAGCAGATCTCCATTGTGTAACTTGCTTGAACGTCTTAAGAAACATGAACCGATGTGTACTAGGTTTTTATGGTTGTATTTAATGCATGAGTGAATTCTAGTGATCCCATGTTAGGAGCTTCTTGCAGGCTCAACATAGGAGTGAAGTAGGAGCTTATAGAATTGGGGAAGTAAGTACGCCACCCCATGATTGGTATTAAGGAATATAACCCGTCATCCACGCAACTGTAACAAGTAATTAACCTGTAAAAGATATCTAGGGAGTAGTGAAATCTAAGTAAACACAGTTCTCCCATATATTGTTCACACCACTAGTTTAATTAGCTTTATTTTTATTTTTGTTATTTTATTTTGATTGCATCTTTAGTTATTGGGTTAGTTGACTAGCAACTAATTCCGCCCCTCCTTCCAATACCCGAGATTTTTACTTGCTTTTATAAAATACAAAAAATACAAAAAGAATCATCCATCACCTCTAGACCTAGTTTTTAGGCTTTCTAATCCTAGCGACACTATTCCTGAGTTGAACGATCAATCCCCCGGTACTTGTCACTATACTATACTACAACGATTAAGTACACTGCCTGGTGGGGGTTGTAAGCTTCTCGAGAGGTAAAGCCTGGTGCAATTCCCACACATCAAGTTTTTGGCGCCGCAGCCCGGGGAATAGTTATTGTCTAGGTTAGGATTTCTTTTTATTAGGTCTACTTGCTAGATTCCTTTCTAGTAAGATTTTATTTTTATTTTTAGGTTTTCTTTAGTCTATCTTATTTCTTCGTGTTTTTGTTCGTAACTCTTTACCATCCGACATCATGGAAGGTGGTAACATCTTTGAACCCAAGGAGCCAATGTGTCTCCCTTGCGATCCGACACCATCCGGTTGGTGCAAAACGGATGTGCATTACATGGACTTCGTTCCGAAGATCCAAATCAACATCTCAAGGACTTCCTTGAAATCGTAGATTCTATAGACCTTGATGTTACAACTAGAGAGTCGACCCGATTACGCCTATTCCAATTCTCTCTACGTGATCAAGCTAGTCAATGGCTTGAACGTTTCCCCGCGGGATCTATCACCTCATGGGATGATCTCACCACTCGTTTCCTTGCTCAATTCTTCCCACCGGGGAAGACTGCGATGCTTAGAAATGACATCTTGATGTTTGAACAACATCAGGGTGAAACTTTCTACGAAGCATGGCTTCAAGGATCTACTCCACAAAGTCCCTCATCATGGTATAAATCTTTGGTTATTAGTTCAGATCTTCTATGACCATGTCGACTATCACACTAAACGTACCATCGATAGAGCCGCAGGAGGTAGATTGCGTGATAAGAACGCCGAGGAGTCTTGGGCAATTATTGACGAGCTTGCCGCCGATAATCAAGAGTTATGGGAGTTTAATCACACTATAAAAGCGGCCATCAACGTAATCTCGACACCTAGAGGGACTAATCAAATCTCTGATGAACTCCTTTGCAAACTTGAGGCAAAAGTTGACTATTTTCAGGAAAGGCAAAAGAGACCCTTAAGTCCTAGACGGGCTGCTGTCAATTCTGTCTTGAAAATGACTTCAACGCCGTTATCAGAGTCACCCTCTAGAGAGAATGTTGAGACTTTTCAAAACTATGTCCCACCTTATTCTCCTCCTGAGAAACTTAGCCAAGAATTTGAAGCCTGAATGAGGGAATATATGGCAACCATTCTGAGCGGCTTGCTAGATTCGAGGAAGCAGTTTATAAATAAAAGGAGGAGATGCAAGAGAAAATGAATGAGATGATGAGCCTAGTGGAGGAGTATGCCAACCAGAAAACCCCTGAAAGGATGTTACTGAGGAAAGAAAGCGTCATCCCCACTACCCGGTTTGTTAATTCCATTACAATTGTCCACACGGATAATGAGAAAGTAGAAACCCCTAGTGAACAAACCACAGAAGAACCGCCAAAATCTCAATCCTTAAGTTACTACCTTGTGATGAGGCGAAAAATTATCCGTTTTTAGGGGGTCATTTAAGCCCGAATCTGAATTTATTTGATCAAATATTGCCCTAAATCGTTCCTTTTGTGATTTTAGGTACTTGGAGAGTGAATTCTGGAAAAGAAGCCATTTTGGACGTTTTTGGAGCATAAAAGAGAAGAAAACGGCAAAGTCTCAATTTTCCATGCTGGGAACAGTAGGTGACGGCGTCAAGAGTAATCCCCTGACGGCGTCAAACCTCAACAATTAAAATCCGTAGTTCATGAAGGCGTCAAGAGTTGTCCTGACGGCGTCAAAACCCCAAGAATAAAAATCCGTAGTTGGTGACGGCGTCACACACAGGGCGTCAAGAGTAAATTGTGTGACGGCCTAGGCCTTGACGGCGTCAGAAGTAGATCAAGGCCGTCCGAGGAAGTATTTGGCGGCGATGTGACAGCGTCACATTGTTTGTCTTGACGCCGTCACCCCTATTTTCCTATATATAGTTTTCTAGTTTTTCACATTAAAAGAGAGAAGTTTTGGAGAAACCCTAAAGACGATTTTGGTGCAACTTTTACAGGTTTTTCAAGGGTTCCAAACCCTTGATACCTTGCATTGTAATTGAGATAAGTGTTCTTCTAATTCAATCAATATGTCTATGTGTTGGTTGTCTATATCTTGTTCTTGTCTCAATTCCATTATGCTAGGCTAGATCTCTTTTGTGTTTGCTTAGATCTAATGAAACCTAGATATTGATTATGTGTTGATTGCTTGTTTATTCTTGTTATGGATGAATGATTTATATATTAGGCTTAAGAAAACTGGCAGATCTCCAAATGGTAACATGCTTGAACGTCTTAAGAAACATGAACCGAGGCGTACTAGGTCTTTATTGGTTGTATTTAATGCATGAGCCACTGTTTACAATCCCTATAGTTGTGCTGGGCATGGTGTAGGAGGAGATAAGAGCTCATAGAATTGGGGAGTTATGTATGCCACCCCATGAATGGTATTAAGGAATACGATCCGTCATCCATGCAATTATAACAAGTAATTAACGTGTAAAAGATATCTAGGGAGTAGTGAAATCTAAGTAAACACATTTTCTCCAATTACTGCTCACAACCTTAGTATAATTTAGCTTATTTCAATTTTTAGTATTTTATTTTGATTGCATCTTAGTATTGGGTTAGTTGAATAGCAACTAATTCCGCCCACTCTTTCAAAACCCGAGATTTTAACTTGCTTTCTATAAAATATAAAAACACAAAAATAATCATCTCTCACCTTTAGAACTAGTAATTAGGCTTTCTAATCCTAGCGACACTATTCCTAAGCTGAACGATCAATCCCCCGGTACTTGTCACTATACTATACTACAACGATCAGGTACACTGCCTGGTGGGGGTTGTAAGCTTCTCGAGATCCCTCGAGAGCTAAAGCCTGTTGCGATTCCCACGCATCAAGTTTTTGGCGCCGCAGCCCGGGGAATAGTTATTATCTAGGTTAGGATTTCTTTTTATTAGGTCTACTTGCTAGATTCCTTTCTAGTAAGATTTTATTTTTTTTATTTTTAGGTCTTCTTTAGTCTATCTTATCTCTTCGTGCTTTTGTTCGTAACTCTTTACCATCCGACATCATGGAAGGTGGTAACATCCTTGAACCCGTCATCCCACCACAACAAAACCCACCATTAGAACCCTTTAGGCCCCGAACCTTAGGAGAGTACTCCCGACCTAGCCATCAAGGCTACCGAAACACCATTGAGCTCACCGGAGCCAATGTGACCCCCTTGCGATCCGACACCATCCGGTTGGTGCAAAGCGGATGTGCATTCCATGGACTTCGTTCCGAAGATCCAAACCAACATCTTAAGGACTTTCTCAAAATCGTAGATTCCATAGACCTAGGTGTTGAAACTAGAGAGACTACCCGTTTACGCCTATTCCAATTCTCTCTACGGGATCAAGCTAGTCAATGGCTTGAGCGTTTACCCGTGGGATCCATCACCACATGGGATGATCTCACCACTCGTTTCCTTGCTCAATTTTTCCCACCAGGGAGAACTACTAAGCTTAGGAATGACATCTTGATGTTCCAACAACGTCAAAATGAATCTCTTTATGAAGCATGGACTCGTTTCAAGGACTTACTCCAAAAAGTCCCTCATCATGGCATAGATCTTTGGCTCCAAGTCCAAATTTTTTATGACTATATCGACATCTCCACGAGGCGAGCCATTGACCAATCGGCCGGTGGTAAGCTACGTGATCTTAGTGCGGAACAATCATGGGAACTCATAGAAGATCTTGCTCTCTATGACAACGAAAGTTGGAACGATCCCCGTGACTTGAACAAAACGGTCAAGGCAATATCTTTGCCTTCGAACAATTCTAGCACTCCCGACCGTAGGATCATGGAACTTGAGGACCAAGTCAAGTTTCTCATGAAATCTTACGAAGCTCCTAAGCCTTCAAGCCAAGTGAACAAAATCACTTCTTCATGCGAATTATGTAGTGGTCCCCATGACACTCGTGATTGTGTGGAACTCCCCGGAACAGCTTTTGCGGACTACGCATCCACGCGTACCGACGAAGCGGGAGATAAGTGGTACACTTTCAAGCCCGAGCCAAACACTTACGGTGATTGTCACAACTCGTAATTTCCGGTCATTTTCCAAACCTGGACAATTTACTATTCACAAGTTACTATTCATCATTTACTATTCATCGTTTTCGAGGTCAATTTGACATTCCGAGAAACATTCAGAAATTTTACTATTCACTTGACACTATTCATTTTCGGAAGAAATATCACTATTCACGTGCATTACTCGTGTCATCGTAAATTTAGTTTACGAGTGTTCAAATTCGCGTAACCGTATTGGTTCAGGAGCGAATTCATGCATTATTATCGGGGACATTTTATACGGACTAGAAATAGTCAGCATATCATCATTAGGGCACTTGCATACTATTCCACTCGTAGGGTATTCAAATTATATTTTTAATATAATTAACGAATTACGTATGTTTATTTTAAATAAACACTAATACGCGAACTATAAATGTGACTAACACGTCCAAGACTCCCGACTATGATCCCAATGTATTTTTATATTCATTTTTATAATATAAAAAGTATAATATTAATTTACCCGGTATTTTGGATATTTATTTCAATTATTAACTTAAGTTTACTAAAACTTCGACGGTTTTCGTAGAAATTAAACTATAATTATCTAAACACCCAATAATTTTACCCAACCTATTTTTATAATTTTTATAACTTTATTATGACCCGGTTAACTCCGTTAAAATTTATTTTTAGTTAACCCGGTACCCGGTGCATTTTAAAACTACAAAGAAACACACAATAATACAAATTACCTCAAAAAGTCTTACACCAAGTTCCCCCCCCCCCCCTTGACTTTGCCGCCCCCCCCCCCCCCCCCCTTGCCTTTTTTCTTACAAAAACTCACTTACACACTCTTTCTCATTAATACCTATCACTATCTAAATATAATAAATTATAGTAACCAATAATACATATATACTTGTACAAGACTTTTACCTCATTTTCAACTAGTAAAAAAATTTCATATTCTCTCTTTTGCTCTCTCTCATTCACGGCCAAGAAGGAAGAAGCAAGCAAGACAAAAGTTTTTCAAAGATCAAAGTGTTAATATTGTGTTTATAGTATCCTTGTTAGAGTTTTGAAATAAAAACTCAAGGATCATAAGATTTTCTTCATCTAAACACCTAAGTCATTCAAAGTAAGTTTATTAAACTCATTTCATAATTTTTACAAAGTTATTACTATGTTTATACATGTTTCTTGCAAGATCTCATACATGCATTAACTTATACCATTTTATTTTTGTAAACTTTTGATCATACAAGCCCTAGAAGTGATTTTTGGTTAGATCCTTGTTAGATCTACTTGGTTTTGGTGATTAGGAACCCATGACACCCTAAGAAGGTGTATGGTAGGATTAGATTAGTTTTGTGGTGTTTGAAAGTGGTTTGATGGATGATGGAACTAGTTTGGAGACTTGAAAATGGTTTTTGAAACTTTTGATATACCTACTGTCCCTATTTTAATTTCGTGGGAAAATCAGTAGATGGTGGCTAATTTTTGACCAAAGATTTAGAAAATACTTTCAAAAACGAAACTATAGCCGAAAACGGGGATAAAAACGAGTTTATAACGAAGGAGATACGATTTTTTGCAAATTTAACGACGAAAACTATTTTTACAAAAACTGCTTGCTGTTTGGCAGATTTCAATGGATAAAAAGAGGTATTAAACGTAACCTAGAGGAGCCGAGTTATCAAAAATATACTAGTATACTCAAAGACGAATCCGTGGACATAAAGAACAAGGAAAACGAGCCAAAAACGACCGAGTTATACCCGTTTTAACATTGTCAAAAACTATATATATATATATATATATATATATATATATATATATATATATATATATATATATATATATATATATATATATATATATATATATATATATATATATATAGTCACAAATAAAAATAATAACGTACGTACTAAATGGTATATTTTCTAACAATGTTACTAATGACTATTTTCTTAACAAATGAATACGTACGACCCGAGGGAATATTTATACGACATGACGATGTCATTCTAAGGTTTTGATACTTGGAACATAACGCTAACTTTTTCGTACGAGTTAATATGACAAGTTATATACTTCTCTAAATGGACCTATTTTTTTTTTCTAAGTATGGAAACTATTTTTCTATGACGATAACTAGTATTTCCAAATTACGAGTGGTATGAGTATCATGTACATGTGCATTCATTTCATTGCGGCTTGATCTTAATTAGATCGCGATTATTCATTTAGGTTGCGGCTAGTGTTCGCGCCTCATTGTCCCGATTTCTTTACCATCGTTGTACCATCTTTGTACTATCACTCCAGGTGAGTTCTCATAGCCCCGTTTTAATTCTATATTTTGATTTCAAATCCCACGGGGGAGAATACATTGCATTACTTGTTTTTGTGTACATGCCTAAGTATAAAAATTCATACATTGCTTAAGTTTCCTTATTACCACGTCTTGAAAAGTTCCCTTTTATTATCATGGACCGTTAATTTCTAGTACTAAGCGGGAGTGAGTGGATAGATCTATCGAGGGTGACGCCTCCATTCGTGTTTGGGTTGCTCCAAATGGAACGAATGCATTTCATGTCTTTATTATTAGAGTGTCTGGTAAACACTCATTGGGGCCAAGTATCGTCTAGCTTCGGGGTCATGAGCTTAAGAGCCAATGTATATACTTTCCGGACATCCTATTTCTTGGCATTACTTATGGCATTTGTACACTAGATTTTTACTTATAAACCTATGATTATTCACCAACTTTATGTTGACCGTTTTTCGCAATGTATTTCTCAGGTTATTAAGGTAGCTCATGTGCATACATTTGGACCTTCATGGAGTCGCGGAGTCGACGCGTCTCACTATATTTTCTGCACTTATGAAACGTTTGATCTTGTTGAACTTATTTTAACTATATTGGCAAACTCTTTTGGGACCTAAGCTTTGTAAACTCTGAATGTTTTAATGATCAAACGCTGTATTTTCTAAACGACACTTTAGGTCGTTCAATATAACTGTAACTATGGTGCTATGACAGTCACCCCCAGGTATTCCATTCCGCTGCCATTCAGGTAAATTGGGGGTGTGACAGTGATTCATACAACCCCTCATGGAAAAGTCACCCAAACCTTAGGTGGAAACAAAATCAACCCAATTCTTCCAATCCGCCTAATCGTTACCAACCAAACGGTCCACCATCCAACCGTACTTTCAACAACAATTCTTCTAACAACTATGGTAGTACCAACAATCTTGAAGGATTGATGTCAAAGTTCATGGCATCTCAAGAAGCTCGCATATCTAAGTTTGAAGCCGATTTCAAACAAAAGCAAAGCGAGATGACTACTAGAATTGATGCATTGTTGAAAGTTCTCAATGACCGAGAAATGGGAGCACTCCCAAGCGACACGGTCAAGAATCTGAAACTAACCGTTAATTCCATATCCTCAGTTTCGTCACCCACTTCGTGTCCACAATACTACTCGGTTAAATCAACGAGCACGTGTTTCAAACAAAACCAAGTTCCCCAAAAGGACCAATCAAATAAAACACCCACTATAGAGCCGGTCAAAAGCATTGTTGAAACACCTCTTACGCAAGACCTTGACGATGAATTCAAAGAGCTTCACCTTGAACGCCCCGTCATTGATGTCTTAGCGCGTGCTCCTTACTATAGTGCCATCCTCGAAAAATATGAGAAGTATAAGCTAGGTAAAAATGGGACCGCCTTCGTTCAAAACAAGTTGCCTAAAAAGCTTGATGATCCGGGTATATTTGTTTTGCCTTGTAAGATAGGAAGATCCGAAGCTTTCGACACACTAGCCGATTTAGGGTCAAGCCTCAACTTGATTCGCTTATCCTTATTTACCGCTCTTAAGCTAGGAAAGTTAGAGGAAACGGAGGTATTGATAGGGCTAGCGGATGAGAGTATTGCCCACCCGGTTGGAATGATTAAGGATGTAGTTGTTCACGTAGGAAAGTTAACTATATTGGCGGATTTTCACGTCCTAGACATGGTTAGTGACACTACATGCCCATTATTGGTAGGAAGAGGATTTTTAGCAACCGCTAGTGCCATGATAGATTGCAAGGAGTCTAAGATAGCGGTAGGTGAAGGCGATACTTGGTCGGTGTACGATGTATAGAAGCATAGTTATGATTGTGATGATTTACCGACACCGCATTGGGTAGAGATGAATAGGAGACCGTCTAGATATGGACCTTGGATAGAAAGGAACTTCATAGGACCTCAATGCCCATTTTATCTAGAAAAGGATTTCGTTGAGAAGACACATTCGGTAGAACAACTCATAGCTAGAGATGAAGAGCTAGACCCCTTTGAGGACCCCTTAGTCTTTAGGAAGATGATTGAGTTATTAAGCGTAATGCCCATTAACATAGAAAGGAATAAATGGAAAAGAGAGGGAGATAAGTGTAAATGGAGGTGGGACAAGCCACCTAAAGAAGGTGACGGGTCATGGCATATTAGAATGACCTTGTATGATCCGGATGGAGAAAAGTTTGAAAGGTCATACCATACTAAGGAAACCGATAGAAAGTTGAAACCTAAGTTCGATCCCAAAGATGTCCTCAATGAGGAACTCACCCGTATCACGTAGTAACCCATGACCTTGAGTCTAGCTACAAGACTCGTAAATAAAGAAAAGCGCTTCTTGGGAGGCAACCCATGTTTTGTGTGATTTTATTTGTTTGATTGTTATTTGCTTCCGTATGCATGTTTAGTTTCTATTGTTGGTTGATCATGTTTCTCAATTAAAATGTGGGAATACTTTACTTTGTTGTTTAGCCTAGTCTTAACTCCACCTAGAAGTATTTTTGCAAAAGATAAGTGTAAGGGGAAACCCCAAATACGTTTTTTAAAAACAAACCGATCATGATTCTCCACAATATTAAATGAACATGTATATTCGTATTTGTTAGATTCAAATGCTTGTATTGAGTCATAATGAAGTTTTGCAGGATTTTCCAGGAAGTAGGACCAAGTTTTTTCAGAAATTTTCCGGAAACTTAACATAAGAATTTCTGCAGGTCCATTCTGACGGCGTCATGAGTTTACTCTTGACGGCGTCAGGAGTTAAAATCTGGAAATTTTACCGGTTTTGTTTTTCTAACGGAGTCTTATGGTTTTTGTGAATTATTAAGTTTTATAATCTCCAGGAGATCTGCAAACTTCATTCCACAAGCATTATATCTTACTTTGTTTTCTAGGATTTAGTAACTTATATAGGATGCCGCCGATTTTACGCGAGGTTGTCTTGTCTATTTTGTCAGGATTTACAGGTTATTTTTGACAAGGAGATGATTTATATTCTGGAAGGGAAGCTTTGATTGTTCATTTTCTTGGAGGAAGATCTAATCTGGCCACCTATAATCCATACCGAGCGAATCGGGGGAGTATTTGATTTCATTCTCTTTACTTTTTCACTTTTACATTCTTTACTTGAACATTGGGGACAATGTTCATCTTAAGTGTAAGGGGAGGGTAAAAAGATGATACCTTACATATGCACTTTCGCTTGAGTTTGTTTTGTTTGATAGTAGATGTGTAATAAAACTATGAGAAATACTTGTTAGTGCAATTTTAGCGCCAAATTTAAAATTTTTTACAACATTTAGGAGTGAAACTTTAGCCATAGCAAGCGTCTCATGGATAGGAGATTGTATGACTAGCACATAACCGTATATTCAGAAAAATTTTCCACCCAGATATGTGAGGTTCGCCTTTAGATTTGATAGGAAAAGCATTCATTATTAGTACTTATGAGTGTACCGGTAGCATTTAGATTCTAGAACTTGCGTTAGTGATGCATCCCGAGACCGCTAGTGAGACTACATTCGTGTGGTAGGATTTACTACATGATAAGAGGCATTAGGATCACCCTTGTGTTAAACCCGTATCATAATTACTTGACCATTTAAGTCATATTACTTGGCTAGTTAAGTCAACTAATTTTTCCCACACCCTTAGCGTTGTACTCATTTTTAGTACACGAAACCCCTAGTACACCCCTCCGAGCCTATCTTTTCGTTTCTAACTTTAAGCATTTTACTTAAAGGAAGAATTTGTTACACCCCACTTAAATGTACACCCAAATCGCCTTAGCCTTCCGTGTATGCGCTCATCTTTAGTGCATTATTGTTATTTGTTAAACCCTAAGTTAACTTTCTAATTGATTACATGGTTGCTAAGTCGAGTCATATCCTTGTACATATTGTTTTGGGACGATTGGGACTCATGGGTAAGTACTTATTTTATGGACTAATGGGGAAGAACATCATTTATTACCCCCATATGTACGTTAATCTTAAAAGTGCTCCAAGTGTTTTGATTTTCTTAATTCGAGTCATTAGTTTAGTTTATTGTAAAGTATGTAAAGATTCAAGTGTAAAGGAAATGTTCATTCCCTATGATGTATTATTTTGGATGGTAGGGTAAGAGTGTATGCAAAAAAAAAATAATAATAAAAAAAAATAAAATAAAAAAAAATCAAAAAAATAAAAATAAAAAAAAAACAAAAAAATAGAAAAAGGAAAAAGAGAAAAAACATACGGACTACCATCCCGTTTCATTCTATGATCATTTTATGTTTTTGTTATTTTTCATTTATTAGCTTAAGTCGAGTCTAGTCTTGGCTTAGCAACGCCATATTGTACATGTAATTAACCAAGATTGTTAACTCGCCACCAGTAAAACTTCCTTTATCCAACAAAACCGTGTAATTCATATCCCTATACCTAACATTACAACCCTTTAAAAGACCTCTTTGATAGTTTATCCTAGGTGCTTACGCCATGTGGTGGAGGTTTGATCCTTTCCCAAGCCTATGGTAATCTATTTTGCTATGACAGGTAGTGAGAGATATCTTCCGTTTCCATATTGTAATTTACACTTTATTACACCCGAGAGATGTGAGTATCTAAACACTATTTGTGAGATGCTTGTATATGACCTCCGTGCTTGTCTTTGGTCTTTAGTGGAATGATTATTTGTTGTAATTACTTTTATATTAGTGTTAAATGACCCCTAACTTGTCTTTTAAGTAGAATAAAAGCGCATTTCCTTGAGGACAAGCAAATCTCAAGTGTAAGGGTATATGATGAGGCGAAAAATGATCCGTTTTTAGGGGGTCATTTAAGCCCGAATCCAAAATTATTTGATCAAATATTGCCCTAAATCGTTCCTTTTGTGATTTTAGGTACTTGGAGAGTGAATTCTGGAAAAGAAGCCATTTTGGACGTTTTTGGAGCATAAAAGTGAAGAAAACGGCAAAGTCTCAATTTTCCATGCTGGGAACAGTAGGTGACGGCGTCAAGAGTAATCCCCTGACAGCGTCAAACCTCAAGAATTAAAATCCGTAGCTCATGAAGGCGTCAAGAGTTGTCCTGACGGCGTCAAAACCCCAAGAATAAAAATCCGTAGTTGGTGACGGCGTCACACACAGGGCGTCAAGAGTAAATTGTGTGACGGCCTAGGCCTTGACGGCGTCAGAAGTAGATCAAGGCCGTCCGAGGAAGTATTTGGCGGCGAGGTGACGGCGTCACATTGTTTGTCTTGACGCCGTCACCCCTATTTTCCTATATATAGTTTTCTAGTTTTTCACATTAAAATAGAGAAGTTTTGGAGAAACCCTAAAGACGATTTTGGTGCACCTTTTACAAGTTTTTCAAGGGTTCCAAACCCTTGATACCTTGCATTGTAATTGAGATAAGTGTTCTTCTAATTCAATCAATATGTCTATGTGTTGGTTGTCTATATCTTGTTTTTGTCTTAATTCCATTATGCTAGGCTAGATCTCTTTTGTGTTTGCTTAGATCTAATGAAACCTAGATATTGATCATGTGTTGATTGCTTGTTTATTCTTGTTATGGATGAATGATTTATATGTTAGGCTTAAGAAAACTGGCAGATCTCCAAATGGTAACATGCTTGAACGTCTTAAGAAACATGAACCGAGGCGTACTAGGTCTTTATTGGTTGTATTTAATGCATGAGCCACTGTTTACAATCCCTATAGTTGTGCTGGGCATGGTGTAGGAGGAGATAAGAGCTCATAGAATTGGGGAGTTATGTATGCCACCCCATGAATGGTATTAAGGAATACGATCCGTCATCCATACAATTATAATAAGTAATTAACGTGTAAAAGATATCTAGGGAGTAGTGAAATCTAAGTAAACACATTTTCTCAAATTACTGCTCACAACCTTAGTATAATTTAGCTTATTTCAATTTTTAGTATTTTATTTTGATTGCATCTTAGTATTGGGTTAGTTGAATAGCAACTAATTCCGCCCACTCTTTCAAAACCCGAGATTTTAACTTGCTTTCTATAAAATATAAAAACACAAAAATAATTATCCCTCACCTTTAGAACTAGTAATTAGGCTTTCTAATCCTAGCGACACTATTCCTAAGCTGAACGATCAATCCCCCGGTACTTGTCACTATACTATACTACAACGATCATGTACACTGCCTGGTGGGGGTTGTAAGCTTCTCGAGATCCCTCGAGAGGTAAAGCCTGTTGCGATTCCCACGCATCACCTTGTTAATACAAATATCGCCTAAAAACGTTATTTATATTTTACGATCTTTGCTAAGTTTTGTTAATGACAAAGTATGAAGTTTAGCTATAAGTAAATCATCACTTTAAGTGTTTAAGTCTTGTTTAACTAAGGTTTGAATTTCCTTTTAAACAAAACATTGTTTTTATTTCTTAAACTAGAAAGTGTCTTGTCACATCACATTTATTTCTTAATATAGTAAGGTCACATCACATTTAGGGCAAGCTTTGTCAATATACATTTATGGTAAGAAGTGTGTTTGACTTACTAAGTGGTTGCTTGCAAGTTTAGTGTTTGACTTGATATTATGAGATGTGACATTGTTTGGTTTGCAAGGAGTAATGAGATGTGACCTTGTTTGGTTTGGGAGATTTATTGCAAAAACCAACTGCAGCCCTGGCGGTACCCTGGGGATACACGGGCGGAACCCTCCTGAGGGGTTCGCCGTATCCGCCAGACCTGCAGAGTGGTTTGCTATAAATACCAAACCATTTGTTAGTTTTGAGTAACCTCTTTAGGACATATTTTCACACACTCTCTCAACTAACTCAGTAACCTTTTGATTTGTGTGATTCTCTTATGTAGCAAGGGACTTCACAAGATCATTCAAGAAGTTACAATCTTCAACTCTAAAGTTGCAAGTCTTAGTAGCTTGGTCATGTATAAGCTTTGGTAGTTTATACTTCATGTGTGTCATGTATATAGAAGTAAGTGGTTAGTATTTTAGGCCTCAAAATACGTAGTGTGTTGGGAGTTGTTGTACCCTTGTAAAAGAACTAACGGGAGTGGTTGTACCCTTGGTAAAGAACTCGACATCTAGCTTAGTGTCGGTAAATGTGTAAGCGACGATGGGAGTGGTTGTACCCGTGTAAAAGAACTCAACATCTAGCTTAGTGTCGGTAAAAGTGTAAGCGACGTTGTAAAGGTTTTCTCCGCCGGTGAAAGGAGCTTGTTGATTAGTGCTTATAACTCTCGAGTTGGAAACTCGGGGAGTGGATGTAGGGCAAGGAAAAAGAGTCCTTGTAGCCGAACCACGATAAACAATCGTGTTGTGGTTTGATCGTTTCTTTCTTTATCTTTGCTCACTACATGTTGTTCTTTTGTTAAAATAGCTAGTTACATATAAAGCTTTTCAAAGAACTAAATAAGTAAAGATGTGTTTATATCTTCAAACAAAAGTAAAGTTTTTCAAAGAACTAAACAAGTAGAGTTAGGATCATCACAAGCAAAGCTTTTCAAAGTATGAAACTAGTAAAGTTAGAATTGTTATTCACATGAAAAGTTTTTCAAAGAATCAAACATATAACATTGTGGTTATATCTTTAACCAAACGTAAATGTTTTTAAAGTTATTCAAGTTAAAAAGGAATTAAAAAGCGGTAAACTATTCAACCCCCCTTCTAGTTTTCCACAATTGGCATCAGGAGCTACGTTACTCAAGATCTTTAAAATAGAATGTATTTTAAAACTTGGATCGATCCATGGATTTTGAAAATCTCAAAGAAGGGCAACCTATCCAAAACCCACCGCTATTTGAAAAAGAAAACTTACTTTAATGGAAAAGTAATTTTGAAAACTAAGTGAAATCAATTGATCAAGATCTTTGGCATATTATTTCTTTTGGTGATTTCAAACCAAAGAAAAACAAGTTTTTGAAAACCAAGATAACTATCTTAAACTTGATAAAAATACTAAAGCTAAAACAATGATTTATAAAGCTTTAGTACCAAATATGAAAGAATGCAGTTTTGTCAAAACGGCTAATGATATTTGGAAAAATATAATAAACTTTCATCAAGGAATATGTCAAGTCAAAGATGATCAATTTGATCTTACATATGAATTAGAAGTTTTAGAAAAACTAATTGATAGACACTTAGTAGAATTTAATACATGTGCTACTAGTTTAAATGTTTTAAATGAAGGTACAAGTGAAGATGAGTACGTGTGTTTTGATGAATCTGCTTGCGTATCATGGAATGAAATGGATGTTGACGAAGACAATGATCCGGTAGTTAATTGTCAATTTATTGATACAACAAGCAAGGTGTAAGTAAAGGTGATTACTCGTGTCAAGCTCGTAGTAGACTTGCTTGCGATTCATGGAATTACACGGATGAAGATGAAGTCAATCATCCGGTTTGTGATTCTTAACTAGATAAAACATCAAGCAAGGTACACTTTATAACCAAACACTTTTGCTTTGATTAATTTATCCTAGAGTTTTCTAAACTATAAAATGAGTCTAAACGTTTATGCAACATGGACCTAAAAACTATCTTCAAGAATGAGTCTTCAAAATCTTTTAAGAATATCTTTGAAAAGGAAATCTTATTAGAAAATTAAATGTCTAGAATTGAGAGTAATGTTGAAATTGATCTAGAATGTAAATTATGTCTAGATTACAAACATGAGATTAAAATGCAAAATGAGAAAGGAAAAATTATTAGTTAAATTTGATGAAAGCTCAAAATCTCTTGAAAGATTGTTGAGGAGTCAAAGGTTATTTAAAGATAAAACCGGATTAGGACTTAACTCAAAAGCACCATCAACTAATAAAACAAAGCAAGTAAAATTTGTCAAACCTAGAAGAGAGATTTAGAAATAATTTAATCTCTAATAGAAACTCATGATAAAAGGATTAGGATTATTATTCTTTATGCTTTTATATGATTATCTAACCTTCTTGGATACATGAGCTATTGAGTTTCAAAGCGTGTCGTCAAACCAAGATTTTACGCGTAATGCTTATCCGCTTGATAGCATCTCTATGCAATTTAAAAGGTACGCATTACTTCAACTTGACTTTGATTGTCTCTTGTTTCTAGCATTATGTGTTCGAATATGTGTTATTTGTAACACTCTAGAGTGTCTACCTGCTATTTGTAAATAACTAAGATTAGATTCTATGCAACAAGGAATTTAGTCTTTAGTACTAGTAGGAGATATAAGGTGTTTTGGTTCTTTAACCATCAAGAGATAAACACGAAAAACTCTTGAGTAAGTCTCACTCAACTCTTGCTTACAAGTGAGCTAACTAAGAATTTCCTAAGTGTTAAAATGTCTAACACTTTTGTGATGCTTGCAAAACAAACATTTGTTAAACAATTTTCTCAAACACCATACTTTGAGTCTTTAATTGTGTTCTTCTTCAATCACTCCTTTATGATAATCTCAAATAAAACACACAAGGTGAAATAAATCACATTAGCATATATTAGGATGTGTGAATGAAAATGAGTTTTCAACATCTAGGATTTACACATTAAATGTGACACATAGTCTCATGATGTTGTACCTCTTGGACTTTTTCTAAACAAATAGAGTTCATAGTGTCTTAAGTAAGAAAACCCAAAGAGTCGAGGAGTCGTCGAATATAACATTTAACGAGTGATCTCCTCCTTCTAAGATATTATCTTTGGTAGATGATAACTTAGTCGAAAGTCCAATGATGGCAAGACAAGTATAAGGATAAAGGTACAAAATAACATCTTCTCACCTTGAGTCAAACATTAAATCAAGTAAAATTGACATATGTTATAAAACTTGATTTATAGATCATAGTTGTGTCTAAACAAATTCAACAAAAACAGTTTTTGGAATTTAGAGTAAAACAACTAGTGAAACAAAATAGATTTTTCAAAAGTAATCAAGTGATTATAGTGTCAATATTTGAAAGACTTTTTGATAATAAAAGCATGTCCCAAAAGCAAGGGATTTTAACTTAAATACATTCCTAGTTACTCTCTCGTTTTCAATAGTTAAGTTATTGATGACTTGCCAAGAATGAGATTAGCAAATCCGTAGGTAAGACTAAACGTAGAGAAATGTTCGGAAGACTACTTGTTATCATAACAATTAGATCCAACATTATGTTTAGCATTTGTCTATGTGCTCGTGTTAAAGAAGATCCTCGAACAACTCTTTAGTTGAGCTTGTTTGGATACATCATAAGGTACTACACAACTAGGATTATGGTATCCCAAAATAACGGGAGTAGAAACCATAGTACATGCAATATGGAATTATGACGGTAATAAGTTGATAAGAAAAGCACAAGTGGTACTTGCACTTTTATACTTACTTACCCAATGAGTCTCCAAAACACGTAAGGTTCTCAAATTAGTTTTGGATGGAGAAGCACATCAACAAGCTCCACTTAAGTAAGCTAACTCATATCGACAACGGAATTCATCTCATAAACATTGTTATCTCTTCAACAAAGGAAGCATCGACTTAGGCAACAATTCATTCCATTATGTTCTTAATAGACACATTGTGATCTCTCATCATCGCCTTGATAAGATTGTTCATTGAGGAACATCTTAACTAAGAAAGTGTTCCACGTTAAATATTCCATCAACGCGTTCACAAAATCTCTGAAATGAGAAGCATTCATAATTCCTAGGCTTAGTCAAAGACTCATAAGACTTAAAACCTTAGTTTTGAGCATTACGATAAAACCACAAAAATCAAGACAATTCCTTTTGAGTTTTTCCCTGCAGATCCCACGGCACCCTCAGACCATACGGGCGGAACCCATTTTTTGGTTCCGCCTGGTCCGCCAAAATCTCAGATTGTTTTATTTTTAATTTCAAAGCCAAACATCCTCTTAACTTAATCATCCACTTTCAAACAGCCATCACTCTCTCAAAAACACATATCCTCACGAATTTTAGGGCTTGTTATCCAATCTCTTCAAATCCAACTAACTTTGTAAGTATTCTAATCACAATTGCATTTTTGATTCAATTATAACATTCTTGCTTACAATCATTAACTAGAATCTTAGGGTTTTTGCATAAAACTTCTTGATTCATGAAAAACTTGGTAGCTAGTCAATTATGTATTTCATTAGTTAAGAATTGTATCTTTTTGATTTGCCAAACACACCAAGTGCATTGTCTTTCAAAAATCACATCCAAGACTAGTACATGATTCATCACCACATTGTTAAAACAAATGAAAAACATCATTTAAACATCACTTGCATACTATCTCTTGAATGCAAAAGGGGATACATAACTAATATGTATTTTTGGGTACATTCAATCGAAGACACATTCAATTAGGAGAGTGTTGTTTATCTTTTGTTTTTAAGACAAACTTTGCTTAACAAAACAATTTGGGAATCAAAATGAGTCAAGATAACCAAGTCTTCACATTTTTTTGCCTATAGGAACACATTAGAACATCCACATTGTTAAAAGTCATTAACATATAACTTTATGTTTTCTAGGAATCAACATGCCTCCCGCAAACAAATCCGATCACAAGGAAACCCTTAAGTACATGCCCAAACACCATATGACCAAAGGTCTCAACCCGGTTCAAGTAGAAACCTTTAAGGCATTAGAAAAACGTTGTGTTCACGAAGGTAGAACCATTGATCCATCCTTTCTAGAAGGAACATATTCGCCAAAACTTTGCCGCAATACACTTTGATTGTCTCCTTGATATAGATGAGCCAATTTGTCCTAGGTTCATCTTGGAATTCTATGCAACCGTAAACCGTTCCACAAGTGTTGTTGGTAAGATATCATTAAACTTCACAACCAATCAAATACCACATGACATAGATTTAAAAGACTTAGCTATCATACTTGGTGTACCAAATGAGGGAATTTGCCTCTACACGGATAAGTGGCCCATTTCAAGTCTTGATTCTATTGATCGTTTTTATACATACGATACACCTCTTGCTAGTAAGGAAACTATTAAGGAACACCTCTTTGTTAGAACCTCTACCACTAGGGTGAATCGTTCAGGGAATATTGTAGATAAGGATCCTTTTGGTATGGAGCTCAATGAGCTTAAACCACAATTTAAGAAGTGGGAAGAAATTCTTAGGGCTAACGTCATAAGTACCATAGGAAATAGAGATCACATCAACACATGCCTTTGCTACATGCTCTATAGCATTTCCACCGGTCAACCTTTCATCTTAGCCTACTACCTTGCCAAAAGAATGGCCGACATACCCTTAGTTGGAACAACCGCTCTTCCATATGGAATGCTTCTTACCCGCCTCTTTAGATCAATCTCACCCATTTCTCCTAACGAAAATGGAATGCGCCTTGACTGTTCTCTCGTTCCTCACATCTTCGTTCTTTTAAGTGATAAACGAGTTTACAAAAGTAAGGGCAAACGTACTCAATCACGTACACCATCATCATCATCGTCCGGCATGAGCGAGGACGATAAACTTCCTAACTCTAAGTTACCTCCTTTAGAATACCTTCAAGCACTCCCCGTCATTGACAATGCATCCGAAGAGTTCAAGCAAACCAAAGGAATGTTCAAATGCTTTGGAAGGTACCTAAACAAGCTCAACAAGAAGATAGACCGGTTATGAGGATATTAAGGAGTGTTTGGCTTATGAATGCTTTAGAATCGTTAATGTGTTAAACTACGTGAATTATTTGTTTTTCACTTTCATGGTTTATTACGTTTGTCGGATTATGTTTGTATGAACCTTTATGCATAATAACAATATTTGAGGTGTTTGTCAATTTTTTATGCTTATGATAAATTTCACTAAGTTTAGTGAATATCGCTAGCCCCCGGTCAAAGTCATATGATATGAGTATTTACATGTTCATTTTTTGCATTTCCTAACCAGATATGTATTATATTTTTGATTTTAG
The DNA here is from genome assembly GCA_030686995.1 of Artemisia argyi. NCBI lineage: Eukaryota > Viridiplantae > Streptophyta > Magnoliopsida > Asterales > Asteraceae > Artemisia > Artemisia argyi. The sequence continues at coordinate 42,031 of JARVZY010003217.1, read as the reverse complement.
GAGTTTTTGAAAATGTTGAAAATTGTCTCGCGGGTCAAAAACGCGGACTGCCTAATTTTTGAGCTCTGGCGGATCTGGCGGTACCCAAAATTGGGTTCCGCCAGTGTATTTTCTGGGAATTCCAGAAATGGCCCAACGGACCAGGCGGCACCCTCAAATGGGTTCCGCTAGTGTATTCTGAGGGTTCCGCCAGACACCTGCAGAAATTTTTTCCATTTTTCTTAAGTCCAAAACTTGTAAAGTGTCAAACCATTATCCTAAGTGAGAAACATCTTCCATTAACTCCAATAACCATATTAGAACAACTTTCACTCACTAAAACAATTAGGAAGCCACTTCCCTCCAAAAATTCAAATTCAAACATAACCAACCCAAGGAACCCTTTTAAAGGATCCTTCAAAACCATTGAAACATTTTCAACCAAATCACATCCCATGATCACAAAGCATTGAGTGCATATGTTGGTCTTTCACTCCACCTTATTCTATTGGAATGACATGCATTGATTTGACATATTCATGAAAATTTTGTAAATCATTTGAAACCTCAATCTTTGAATGGTAGAACATTAAATCCAAACACCCATTTCAACATCTCCTTCATACTATAAATTTGAAAGTCTTGCAACAATTCAAATCACACCATCATCATTAAAACTTCTTCTCTCAAAACATCAAAACCACACCTTTGAAATGACTAAATCCAACACATCATCCGAGTCATCAAAATACTTCTCAAAAACCACTAGCATTAGTGTTAAACCTTGTTGCTTCAACAAAACCGTCAAGTTAAGCTCATCTTCTTCAAGTGATGCTTCTCTTAACATTTCTTCACCTATCCAAGATTTCCTTAACATCACTACCTCAACACAATCCCCAACACATTGTAATACCAATGTAATTACCTTTCAAGAATTACTTAATCTTGATACTCCAACACCCTCTCCAACACATTGCTACACAAACATGGCCACAAGTTCTGAAACAACTAGACCTTCAAGTGATTTATCATCACCTTCTCAACAAGCTCAACCAATAAAAACTTCATTACCTCAATCACCAACACCTACACCAATGGAACTTTTCCATACACCTCCAACATCACCACTACCCTATTTGGAAACATTAGAAGACCTATAACCCAAATCATCAAATCCACCATCCTTGTCACTCTTTGACACAATTGCTCAAATGGAAACCCAACAACAACCCAGTGAGCAACTAGATGATGAACCCCATCAACCATCATTAGTAGAACGGTTGGCTTACCGTTATGCAAGACCATCCATTTTTCCAAATGATCAAGGTCATACTCACTCACAATCATTTGTGTTTCACCTAATTTACAAAGACCTTCATGGCAATCCTTCCGGCGAACCAAGCTTCCGCCATTTTGTTCAAAACCAACAACCACCACAACAACAACAACCATCACCACAAGAACCTTCCCAACATTTTGAATCTCTACTTTCTTCTTATAAGAAAATAGAAGCATCCATACGGGAAAAACCTCCAAACCTTCATAATGAGATTGACACTCATTTAAACCACCTTCATGCCTTCAAACGTATGGTTGACTCTCAAATCAACCATATCATGGTTTTACAAACAACACTTCAATCAACAAATGAAGGAAGCAAAAACACTACTCAACCATCCACCTTTGCTCCTTCAAGTTCAAACCATCCACCACCAACATATCAAACCACACTTCCACCAAACTTTCCCCGCCATGATTGCAATCATTGCGAAAGAACCGCTCACATTAGTGAAGGGTGTCGAAGGGAAATTCGTGAGCTATCCGAAGAAATGAGGTTTATACTAAACCACATTTTGGATCTTCTACAATCCTCGTCTCACACACCTCAACATTAGAGTCTCCAAAATGAAACAAAACCGTTTCTTTTGGAAAATGTTTCCCATTTAAACCAACAAACCAAAACCATGTCATCCTTTCAACCTTCAAAATAAAGCCCGCTACAACCACAACCCACATTTTCATCCTTAAACAACCTTAGCCTTGTTTTTGGAAAATGTTTCTCACTAAAGAAAATGATGATTTCCTTGTAGCTTTTTATGGTCTTAGTTTATTTGTAGTTTTTCTTTATTTTTAGAACTAGGATGGTGTAATCTAAATTTCTTGTCTTTGACTTTTTAAGAATCAAAATTTTACATGAAATAAATTTCATTACACTACAAGGTTTTCATTGTTTGTTGACCATTTAGGTATAATAAGTGAAATATACCTTGCTATGGTACCATACATGTATCTTGTGTTGTTGAAACTAACCTTTCTTTTTGTAGGATCATTTTTCATGTTTTCCTTCCTTGATACTCCATTTAGGGGAGTAATATTCAAGGGGGAGCATGTGTGTTGTACTATTTCACTTCACAACACTTAGTTGTGTTTTAAACATGAAATGCTTTCATGACTTGTCTTGTGCGACAACTAACCTTTTTCTTGTAGGTTCAAAATCCATGTCTCCTCTCTTGGCACTCCATTTAGGGGGAGTATCGTCCAAGGGGGAGCAAGTGCTTACTTCCGCTTCGCTACTCTTCTTTTTGTTTCGACAAAAAGGGGGAGAATTTAGATATAAACTTGTTTCAAAAAAAAATTTGTATATCACATCATCTTAGCAAAAACAAGTTTTTATACCTAACTTTATAAGACTTAAAACTAAAACTAGTGACTTACTTATAAATAAAGTTTATGTTTTGTCATCAACAAAAAGGGGGAGATTGTTAATACAAATATCGCCTAAAAACGTTATTTATATTTTACGATATTTGCTAAGTTTTGTTAATGACAAAGTATGAAGTTTAGCTATAAGTAAATCATCACTTTAAGTGTTTAAGTCTTGTTTAACTAAGGTTTGAATTTCCTTTTAAACAAAACATTGTTTTTATTTCTTAAACTAGAAAGTGTCTTGTCACATCACATTTATTTCTTAATATAGTAAGGTCACATCACATTTACGGCAAGCTTTGTCAATATACATTTATGGTAAGAAGTGTGTTTGACTTACTAAGTGGTTGCTTGCAAGTTTAGTGTTTGACTTGATATTATGAGATGTGACATTGTTTGGTTTGCAAGGAGTAATGAGATGTGACCTTGTTTGGTTTGGGAGATTTATTGCAAAAACCAACTGCAGCCCTGGCGGTACCCTGGGGATACACGGGCGGAACCCTCCTGAGGGGTCCGCCGTATCCGCCAGACCTGCAGAATGGTTTGCTATAAATACCAAACCATTTGTTAGTTTTGAGTAACCTCTTTAGGACATATTTTCACACACTCTCTCAACTAACTCAGTAACCTTTTGATTTGTGTGATTCTCTTATGTAGCAAGGGACTTCACAAGATCATTCAAGAAGTTACAAGCTTCAACTCTAAAGTTGCAAGTCTTGGTAGCTTGGTCATGTATAAGCTTTGGTAGTTTATACTTCATGTGTGTCATGTATATAGAAGTAAGTGGTTAGTATTTTAGGCCTCAAAATACGTAGTGTGTTGGGAGTTGTTGTACCCTTGTAAAAGAACTAACGGGAGTGGTTGTACCCTTGGTAAGAACTCGACATCTAGCTTAGTGTCGGTAAAAGTGTAAGCGACGTTGTAAAGGTTTTCTCCGCCGGTGAAAGGAGCTTGTTGATTAGTGCTTATAACTCTCGAGTTGGAAACTCGGGGCGTGGATGTAGGGCAAGGAAAAAGAGTCCTTGTAGCCGAACCACGATAAACAATCGTGTTGTGGTTTGATCGTTTCTTTCTTTATCTTTGCTCACTACATGTTGTTCTTTTGTTAAAATAGCTAGTTACATATAAAGCTTTTTAAAGAACTAAATAAGTAAAGATGTGTTTATATCTTCAAACAAAAGTAATGCTTTTCAAAGAACTAAACAAGTAGAGTTAGGATCATCACAAGCAAAGCTTTTCAAAGTATGAAACTAGTAAAGTTAGAATTGTTATTCACATGAAAAGCTTTTCAAAGAATCAAACATATAACATTGTGTTTATATCTTTAACCAAACGTAAATGTTTTTAAAGTTATTCAAGTTAAAAAGGAATTAAAAAGCGGTAAACTATTCAACCCCCCTTCTAGTTTTCCACATACCTGAAACATGATATAAACGAAAGCACTATAACAAATTGGATAAAGGGTGACGGGCGTAACCAATCCTCCAAACAGGGTTCAGAGAAGGAGGAGGAGGGAAAAGATGAGTATGATACATTACCTGGGGGACCGATATTCGAGAAACTATTGGTACAAAAAGTGGCTACTAAGCAGATGGCGCGTGGGAACTTTGAGATACCGGCCAGCATCGGGAATTTGAAATATCTAAACGCTTTTGCCGACCAAGGATCGGAAGTAAATCTTATGCCCCTAACTATCTACATCCAACTAACGTCAAAAATGCCAGCCACCACTCGTGTTAGGCTATCCTTCGCTGGACACTCTTACGTATACCCCCTGGGAATCGCAGAAGATGTGTTGGTCAATGTCGCAGGATTCATGTATCCCGTTGATTTCATGATCATCGATGATAAGGGAGGTGGATGCATGCCAATAATTCTTGGGGCACCATTCCTTACCACCGCAAGAGCTGTCATTAAGTATGAAAATAGGAAAATTGAGCTTAAATCAGGAAAAAGAAAGATTAGCTTTCCCATGACCCCGCGATATGCGCAAGAGAGTTTTATGGGGAGAAGGCTCAAAAACAACATTGACATGTCACCTATTCATGTTCAGGAAAAAATACTTGCATGGGAGGCAAGAATCAAAAGCTACCAAGAAACTAAACATGAAGGAAGCAAAAGCAAAGGCAAAAGCAACAAAGTTCATGTCGAGCTTGAACATAGTCAACCAACGAGGAACCATGTACCATTCGAAAAAGGGGACTCAATACTCTTAAGACACTTGGAGATAACGATACCTCCCGATAAACCGAGTCCCTGGTGGTATGGGCCTTTCACAATTGAAAGCATAAGCCAAGATGGGATGGCTAACTTGAGAAGTAACGGAGGAGGAGAGGTGATTGCGAGTATCGATAGATTGAAACACCACCACCACGATAGTAATGATCGCAACTATATGGGGTACATCATCTCGAGAGATGAGGTCACGTAGTAACCCATGACCTTGAGTCTAGCTACAAGACTCGTAAATAAAGAAAAGCGCTTCTTGGGAGGCAACCCATGCTTTGTGTGATTTTTATTTTGTTTGATTGTTATTTGTTTCCGTATGCATGCTTTATTTTTATTGTTGGTAGATCATGTTTCAAACTAAAATGGTGAAAATACTTTATTTTGTCGTTTGGCTTAGTCTTAACTTCATCCAAAGGTATTTCGCAAAAGATACGTGTAAGGGGAAACCCCAAATATGTTTTTAAGAAACAAACTCGATCATGATTCTCCACAATATTAAATGAACATGTATATTTGTATTTGTTATAGTAAAATGCTTGTATCGAGTCATAATGATGTTTTGCAGGATTTTCCAGGAAGTAGGACAAAGTTTTTCCAGAAATTTTCCGGAAACTTAACATAAGGATTTCTGCAGGTCACTTCTGACGGCGTCAGGAAGAAAATCCTGACGGCGTCACGTGTAAAATTCTGGAAATTTTACCAGTTTTGTTTTTCTAACGGAGTCTTAAGGTTTTTGTTAAATCTTTAGTTTTATAATCTACAGGAAATCTGCAAATATTCATTCCACAAGCATTATATCTTACTTTGTTTTCTAGGATTTGTTAGCATATATAGATTGCCGCCGATTTTACGCGAGGGTGCCTTGTTTGTTTTCTCAGGTTTAACAGGTTATGTATGACAAGAAGATGATTTATATTTCTAGAAGGGAAGCTTTGATTGTTCATTTTCTAGGAGGAAGATCTAACCTTGTTACCACACTATCCATACCGAGCGAATCACAGGAGTATTTGATTTCATTTTTTTACTTGTTTTACTTTTACAATCTTTAATTGAACATTGGGGACAATGTTCATACTAAGTGTAAGGGGAGGGTAAAATGATGATACCTCATAGGATACACTTTCGCTTGAGTTTGTTTGTTTGGTGGTAGGTGTGTAATAAAACTATGAGAAATACTTTTTAGTGTAATTTTAGCGCCAAATTTAAAATTTTTTACAATATTTAGGAGTGAAACTTTAGCCATAGCAAGCGTCTCATGGATAGGAGATTGTATGACTAGCACAAAACCGTACCATTCAGAAAAATTTCCCACCCAAATATGTGAGGTTCGCCTTTAGATTTGATAGGAAAAGCATTTACTATTAGTGCTTATGAGTGTACCGGTAGCATTTAGATTCTAGAACTTGCGTTAGTGATGCATCCCGAGACCACTAGTGAGACTACATTCGTGTAGTAGGATTTACTACATGATAAGAGGCATTAGGATCACCCTTGTGTTAAACCCGTATCATAATTACTTGACAATTTAAGTCATATTACTTGGCTAGTAAAGTCAACTAATTTTTTCCCACACCTTAGCGTAGTACTCATTTTTAGTACACGAAACCCCTAGTATACCCCTCCGAGCCTATCTTTTCGTTTATAACTTTAAGCATCTTACTTAAAGGAAGAATTTGTTACAACCCACTTAAATGTACACCCAAATCGCCTTAGCCTTCCGAGTATGCACTCATCTTTAGTGCATTATTGTTATTTGTTTAAACCCTAAGTTAATTATCTAATTGATTACATGGTTGCTAAGTCGAGTCATATCCTTGTACATATTGTTTTGGAACGATTGGGACTCATGGGTAAAGTACTATTGTTATGGAGTAATGGGGAAGAACATCATATTATTACCCCCATATGTGCGTTAATCTTAAAAGTACTCCAACTGTTTTGATTATCTTAATTCGAGTCATTAGATTAGTTTATTGTAAAGTATGTAAAAATTCAAGTGTAAGGGGAATGTTCATTCCCTATGATGTATTATTTTGGATGGTAGGGTAAAAGTGTATGCAAAAAAAAAAAAAAAAAAAAAAAAAAAAATCGAAAAAATCAAGAAAAAGAAAAAAAAAAATATAGAAAAAGAAAAGAGAAAAAAAAAAAACATACGGACTACCATCCCGTTTCATTCTATGTTTATTTTATGTTTTTGTTATTTTTGATTTATTAGCTTAAGTCGAGTCTAGTCTTGGCTTAGCAACGCCATATTGTACATGTAATTAACCAAGATTATTAACTCGCCACCAGTAAAGATTGCATATATCCAACAAAACCGTGTATTCCATATCCCTACACCTAACGTTACAACCCTTTAAAAGACCTCTTTGATAGTTTATCCTAGGTGCTTACGCCATGTGGTGGAAGTTTGATCCTTTCCCAAGCCTATGGTAATCTATTTTGCTATGACAGGTAGTGAGAGATGTTTTCCATTTCCATATTGTGATATATACTTTATTACACCCGAGAGATGTGAGTATCTAAACACTATTTGTGAGGTGCTAGTATATGACCTCCGTGCTTTTCTTTGGTCTTTAGTGGAACAATTATTTGTTGTAATTACTTTTATATTAGTGTTAAATGACCCATAACTTGTATTTTTATTAGAATAAAAGCGCATTTGCTTGAGGACAAGCAAATCTCAAGTGTAAGGGTATATGATGAGGCGAAAAATGATCTATTTTTAGGGGGTCATTTAAGCCAGAATTGGAATTTATTTGATCAAATATTGCCCTAAATCGTTCCTTTTGTGATTTTAGGTACTTTGGGAGTGAATTCTGGAAAAGGAAGCTTTTTTTACGTTTTTAGAGCATAAAAGTGAAGAAAACGGCAAAGTCTTAATTTTCCTTGCTGGGAACAGTACCTGACGGCATCAAGAAGGATTTGATGACGGCGTCAGGAGCAAAATGGATGACGACCCAGAGAAAACGTGACGGCGTCAGAACAAGGGCGTCAAGAGTAAAAGTGGTGACGGCCCAGAGCAGAAATACACATGACGGCGTCAGATCTGGATCTAGGCAATCCGAGAAGATTTTTGGCGGCGAGATGACGGCGTCAGAACTTTCCTCTTGACGCCGTCACCTCATGAAATCTATATATACTTTTCTAATTTTCATTCATTAGAGAGGAACTTGTGTGGAGAATTTTAGGGCCGAACTTAATAAACCCTAGCTCGTTTGTAACAGTATTTTCAAGGGTTTTCACCCCTTGAAACCTTTCATGTTCAATTGAGATAAGTATACTTTCAATTCATTCAATATGTCTATGTGTTGTTTGAATATATCTTACGCTTGTCTTGATTTTAACATGCTAGGCTAGATCTTTTGTGTGTTTGCTTAGATGTAATGAAACCTAGATGTTGATTATAGGTTGATTGCTTGTTTATAGTTGTAATGGATGAATGATTTCAATGTTAAGCTTAAGAAAACTGGCAGATCTCCATTGTGTAACTTGCTTGAACGTCTTAAGAAACATGAACCGATGTGTACTAGGTTTTTATGGTTGTATTTAATACATGAGCGAATTCTAGTGATCCCATGTTAGGAGCTTCTTGCAGGCTCGACATAGGAGTGAAGTAGGAGCTTATAGAATTGGGGAAGTAAGTACGCCACCCCATGATTGGTATTAAGGAATATAACCCGTCATCCACGCAACTGTAACAAGTAATTAACCTGTAAAAGATATCTAGGGAGTAGTGAAATCTAAGTAAACACAGTTCTCCCATATATTGTTCACACCACTAGTTTAATTAGCTTTATTTTCATTTTTGTTATTTTATTTTGATTGCATCTTTAGTTATTGGGTTAGTTGACTAGCAACTAATTCCGCCCCTCCTTCCAATACCCGAGATTTTTACTTGCTTTTATAAAATACAAAAAATACAAAAAGAATCATCCCTCACCTCTAGACCTAGTTTTTAGGCTTTCTAATCCTAGCGACACTATTCCTGAGTTGAACGATCAATCCTCCGGTACTTGTCACTATACTATACTACAACGATCAAGTACACTGCCTGGTGGGGGTTGTAAGCTTCTCGAGATCCCTCGAGAGGTAAAGCCTGGTGCAATTCCCACGCATCATTGTAACAGCCCATTAAAATCGAGTCTTGCCCCAACCTTAAGTATGCATACTGCACATAAGCTATCACATAAAAAACACACACAACCCACTGACAAGTTCTTTCTCGGCTCGCTTACTTTCACCACCATTGTCATTGCCGCCACCACAAGACCCCTGAAAACATTTGCTCGCAACAAAAATAGTAATCGGGTACTCACCGCCGCATTGCACGGGTACCCTTCTATAAAAGTTAATGTCTCTTCATAAAAAATTATGAGGAATGATTAAGAGGTCTAAACTTATGACTAATTTTGTGCCTAAACTTGGGTGTCACTTTTTCATTGGTTGTAACTGAGAGACACATTTCCTCATAAGCCAATGAGCTAATACCACATATTATTAGTCACAAAATTAGGCATGAGTTTAACCTTACTGTCATTTCTAAAAAATTATATAGATGCCATACATGTGAATAAAAACAATATAATTCGGAGAACAAGTTGATAAGTAGATGAGTGACTGAGCGGGACATATATTTCCACATTGGGAATGTTTATACGTGCAAAACAAATTTGTTTGGTGGAAATAAGAAAGAATTCGGTGGCTAGGTTTGAATTCTTCGTATTCTATTTCATTTCTTCCTATTTCCATTTTAAATATGTATATTCCAACATGCATTTCAATTTGACAAAAAAAAATCATGTGAGTCTAGTGCCTCAACAAAATCCAACACTTAGAATAACGTCTTCCATCACAAACTGTCAACAGTGAAACTTTCCTTATCGACTTATCGTGCTTTTATCTAAATCTATGACTATTTGCATGGAACCCATTGTTAAAAACCGCAATAAAAAGCGTGAATAACGTAAGAACTGTTTACCATACTCGCCTTTTACACGATTACATTACTATTCATCTGCGAGTACCAATTTCTCTAAGGCTGCTAGCAATGGGCCGTAAAAAATCGATCGATGTAACCGATCGATGTCACCATTGTGAAACCATAAGTTGAAATCGATCGCCGGCCAATATTTTTGAAGATCGATCGTGAAACCGATCGATATTTGTAGCATTCAATCACAAATTTTTTTTTAAAAAACTTACCGTTTATTAAAAAAAAAAAAAAAAAAAAAAAAAAAAAAAAAAAAAAAAAAACTTTTTTTCTTTTAATTATAACCACTTTCATCTTATAAATACCCAAATCAAACCCACTTTCAAACATAATTCAAACAATAAATCAAACACAAAAAATGACTTGTAAACTTCCACACACTGTCGAACAAGTTCAAAACTATGTCAAAAAACAAGTCGAAATCGACGACAAGGAACGCCAAGCTGCAATTATCGAAGTTATTAAGAAGTTTGAGCTGACGAAGTTACGCAAAGAACGCCTGAGAACACGATACACAGCTTGCAAAGATATCTCTGTCGAGAGAAAATATGTGATCGACCAGTTTTTGTACAACGAGTTTCGCAAAGACGCTGATGTTGTTGAAACATTGTGGGGTTGTGTGCAGCAGATTGAGAATGAGAAATCCAACAAGATACGTTGGAGTTTTGAAGAGAATGTGCAAGCTGCTGATACACCACAACAACAACAACAACAATTTGTGCACAGTGCATCAAGTTCATCTGCACCAAGAGTTGTTGAGCCACAACAACAGCAACCTCATCTTGATAACTTTCAGCTAAGTTTTGAGGAAAATGTGAAACCTGCTGATGATGGCTGGAACTCTGAGGACGAGCGGGAGCTAAGCAGGATGGAAGCTGAGTTAGAAGCAGAGAGGTTTGCGAGCTTTGATCCGTATGACGACGGTTTCCACTCCGACAACTCGCAGACCTGGGATCACCGAGATTATAATTGAAGTTTTAGTTTTTAAAATATTATTGTAATGTTTTAATTTCTGTTTATGTAACGTTTATGTTTTTATTAATAAAAAATTTACGTTTGTGTTAAAAGATCCCGCATGAATTTTGAATTTAAAAGATCCCGCCTTGTATTTAATTTTTGAATTTAAAATTTATCCCGCCTTCTGTTTGAATTTTGAATTCAAAAATATCCCGCTTCTTATATTTTATCCCCTATAAATACCACACAATACAACACTTTTCTTCACACACTCCTAAAGCATTTCACACACTCCTAAAGCATTTCATAATGAACAATCGGTGGTCAATGGAAGAAGAAGATCTGCTAGCTCGGGTATGGCTTGAAGTTCAGGATTCCGGAGACCTTGTGAATGGACGTTCTTTTTGGACTGAAGTTACACAAAGGTTCAACAATCAGACCAATGGTGAGAACCATAATAAAAATAGTATTCCGGCTATGTGGAGTAGAATGAATGCTGAATGTCGTAGGTATAATGCTATTTACAAAGAGTTGCTGCGTACAAGTGAAGACCCTTGTCGTCTCAGCAATGCAAACCGAATTTATTATGAGCGCTATGGAAGAGTGATATATTATCAACATGTGTGGTTCGTTCTAAGAAACACAGATGCATAGGACAGAGACGATGAGTAATGGGAGACCCTTGTGTTATCGTGTTTTATTTGTTTTTCGCATCGCGTTTTATTTGTTTTCCGTATCGTGTTTTATCATGTAATGTCTACGTTTAATTTTTAGTTGTTTAATTCCATATCATTTCGTTTATGTAATATTTACGTTTTATTAATAAAATTTGTGTTTGTGTTAAAAAATGTTTTTTTTAAAAGAAAAAAAAATGATGATGCAATATGGGTTGCCACTGTGATGAGAGAGATGAATATGAGTTGAAGAGAGAGAAAGCTGAAGTGGCAGCCGGAAAGATGATGCAATATGGGTTGCCACCGTGAAAAACCTAAAGCGTAATCCCTTTTCTACTATTTTTAAGTGATTGTCCAATACTTCAATAGGAGACGTTTTTATCATAGTGTAATTATGGGTCTGTATGAAAAAAAAAAAAAAAAGCAGCACTAATTGTGAGCAAGAGCTATTTGTTTTTATAAAAACGTATGACAACGTAGTTATAGTTGTAATCATAATGTATAAAATCACAGAAGTGTGTATCATCACATCTCTTAAATGCTCAATGCTCTTAAATGTTAACGCGTGGAGCGTTAAAAAATAAGCATTCTAAAAAAAAAGATAAAGTTATTTGCTCCTCGACAAACCAACATTTAAACTCAAAATGCTCAGTGCTCACCGTTAACTACTTTTAAATGCTCTTAAACGATCTACATTAAACATACCCATAGTCTATTTCCTCCTTTCGTTCAAAGATGCATGTTTACTTTAAAAATACATCTAACTTTATTTGTAATTATTACAGTATTTATTAATAAAATATATTTTTATGTAATTTTAAAATAAACGCTTGTTCTAAATCAACTCAAAATATACGGCTATGTTTGCCAGGGCTTAAATAGAGCTTATCATGGCTTTGGGCTTTTAAAATAAGCCGGCTAATAAAATAAGTTTCGTTTGTCATGGAGCTTATGGAAAGGCTTATAAAATAAGGGTATGTTTGGCGAAAGTAATTGTTGCTGGAACTGGAGATGGCGCTGGAGATGGTGCTGGTGCTAGAGATTATAAAAAGAGATTATTTTTATAAGTTACATGAAGTAACTTTTGATTTTAAGAGATTATGGAAGATTATTTTTTTTAGAATCTCTTATAAGTTATGTTTGCCAAACAAAGATTATTTTTTAAGTAGCTTATTTTTTGAAAAAATAAACATAATCTCTCAACAATCTTGTGTGCCAAACATAGCCTAAATCGGCTAAAAACTTTAGTCCCCATAAAGGGGCTAAAAACTTTAGCTCGGCGTTTTTTAAGAATAAATTACTTATTTACCCACAAAAATATCTAACATATACAAAAACTCGTTTAATTATGTCTTTTTTAGTAATTTTTCAATAATGAACCCCAGCTCTACCAAACAAGTTTTTAAAAATACAAAATTAAATTTCGGCTTATAATATAAATCCTAGCCTCAGCCCCAGTCTCAGTCCTAGCCCATTTTGCCAAACATACCCGTGTATATACTTAAATTAAGACGAAGAGATGATGATATCTATTAGACTGAACGGCAAAGGGGCAAATTGCCTTCGGTGACTTCCAAACTAATGCGCGAATCCATGTCCACATAACCAACTCATGCGTGACTTTGGCTTTCCGAGGTGCAATTAGGTGAACCATTCACCCTAAATGCATTGGTGTGAAGTGGACCATATTTTTATGTTTTATTGGTTTGTAAGTGTGTGTGGGGTATTTTAGTGAGTTATATTTATATAAAGTGGTATTTTAATAAAATGTGAGAGTAAGAGCATAAGGTGTGGTGAAGTTTCACCCTCGCCGTTCCTACGTGGTGTCCTTGCCGCCACGCCAGCCAAGCTCGCTGTTGTGGTTCGTTGGTTCCTTCGCCGTTCAAACGAAGTGAAAAAGACAAAACCACTTTTGCAGGTTTTAATTTCTTTTTTCTTTTTTTGATTTTTTAATTGTGTTGTGTGTACACAGGTAGCGAAGTAGAAGATTTTATTTTGTTTTATTTATTTATTTTGTTAAATATGGTCTAGAAGTGGGCTAAAGTTTTTGTAGATTTTATTATTATTTTAAAAAAAATTATTTTGTAACTTTTTTAATCAAAAATTATATTTGTATTATTTGAATGAATGAATTTTAGTAGCTTATTTGGAAAAATGAAAAGAAAATAAAATTGAGAGTGACTGGCACCCAAATAAAGAGTTCGTTGTGTGTTAATGATAGAGGGGGAGTTCAATTATGGGAGTGTTAAGATAATGTGGAACCTTGTGGGACCTAAATGAGGTGAAAAATCACTGCACTACACCTTAGACTAGAGACCAAGGTAAACACAATTTCGCATTACACCTCAGTGCCATCTCAGTTTTTTTCTCTCCTCTCACTTCCCCTCACACCACTCACTTATTTGTGGACAAGATCACCTTTTATTGTCACATTAACTCCCATTTTTTTTAAAATCTTACAAAATAAAAAACGTAAGCGAAAAAATATAAAAACACAAACACACGAAATAGAAATCTTTTATTCATAAATTAAAAAACATTACATAGACTTGAATATTAAAAATATAACATTTAAAACTGAAAATAAATATTACGAGACAAGTGTTCGACCAAATCGGCACGAAGATTTTGATGCGATTGATATGACCTGATGTACCTCATCACTTTTCACATTTGTTGATGTCCTTCCTCCTGTTACAATTCAGGAGGTATCGCCTTTTTTATATTTTATTTATTTACCTTTTTTGTCTTTTCAAACCATATTATGTAATATGATGTATGTATACATCATAGTCATTATTCTATCTTTTTTAGCGCTTTTACGGGATTGGCAAGTATCGCCCATTTCTTTTTCAAAACGCCAAACGCTTATTCCATATCTTTCCTTGCCGATTCCTGCATTTGCTTATACCTTATTCTCTTGTGGTCATCATCTTATGGTTCTGGAATCGTCTTAACGAGAGTTGCCAATTCCGGATATATCCCGTCAACAAGATAGTAACCAAATGGGTAAGTTACCCCGTTAGGAACAAACGGAATCTCCGATGCTATTCCTTGTTTAAGATCGCTAAATAAAGGAGATTGATCCAGAACGTTGATGTCGTTGTTCGACCCAGAAACACCAAATACAGTACGTCATATCCATAAGTCTTGACTCTTGAGACGCAACAGCTTTTAGCAAAATGAACGGATTCAGACCATAATCACGTCTAACATATTGCCCTTTGTGTACATTCGGACAACCAAACCACTCCCAATATGTACAGTCAAGGCTTCCTATCATCCCTGAAAACCCGTGCGTTTTTTCGTGATGTCGATAAAGCTTTACGACATCAGTCATAGTGGGTTTCCGCAAATACTCTTGACAAAAAAATTCAATAACATAATTACAAAATAACCAAGAGATCGATGCGAAGTTTTGTCACTGATCTGCAAATATTCGTCTAAAGCATCAGGAACCGCGCCATATGCCAATTGACGAATTGCGGAGGTGCACTTCATCAACGCTGAAATGCCTTCTTTTCCGGTACAATCAATATTACTACTAAAAAAATGGACAATGAATAGTTACATCCCGAACTATCCAGTTGAAAAGATTGCGACCTATTTCAGAACCTTTTCCGAAACCTATATTCATCGTACTGTGGATTCTCACTAAAATAAGCTTCGACTAAACGGTCATGCGCACCATAACGATCTCGATTAATGCGTTTTATCACCGGGGCGATTTGGTTTTCGTCTTTTTAATAAACGACACTGCTCTTGCAATAAAATTCATGTTCCGACTTTCAATATCTTATTCTTCTTCTGAATCGGTGAACATAATCATATCGAAATTCATTTTAAAAATAAAAGGAATTAGATATATATTGTTTGAATGAGATATGAGAACTTGTGTATAAATTTGTTGAAGTGTTGGGGTATTTATAAGTAAAATATCTGGTAATGTGTAATTTATTTATTATTATTATTATTATTATTATTATTATTATTATTATTATTATTATTTCTTTTTTTATTTTTTTTACATGCAACGGTTATATTCAAACATGAGGCTCACGAATATTGCAAGTGAAACTAGATGACTCGTTCACCTTATTCTCTCTCGAAACAAGCAACTCGCGCCTTGGTAACCAGCCTTATGCTCTAAGATGACCATGTCTACAAAAAGTGAGTGAGAGTTAGAGAAAATAAGCGGAGAGAGAAAGCTGATGTGATATTTATGTGTAAGATGAAATGACATTTAAGGGTGCGTTTGGTATGCTGGGAGGAATGACAATGGGTATGAGTTTGATAGTACTCAACTATGAAAGTTTCATTCCTCACTCTCTAGCCATATATGGAGTATGGAAAATAATAGACTTTCATAGTCATAGTTGTGGGCCCAGACATCCTAAACAAACACCAACTATCACTTTCATAGTGATAGTTGATTCCCAGGTATGGGTACCAAACGCACCCTAACAAAGTGACCGTGACCTTCGGTCTTACCAAGGTATTCTAATGATCAGACACTTTGATGTTCTCATAACATGTCAAAAGTTTAAATCTTACTAATATATATTATTGCAAGTTCGTAATCAATATAGAAGTAAAAAACAGTCACAAGAATACTCCAACTATATTCTTGCATTTATATGAAATATTCGCCATCTTCATTTAGAATACCAGAATGATACTCGCGCAATGCGGCGGCGGGTACATGTAACTATAATTTTAGTTTGAACAACCAAGCTATTTCTTAACAAACTTCTTAACCAACTTGCTTCCTAACTAACCTACTCCATAATCAACTAATTTTGAAATCCTTACATAATAATCAAGTAAAAGTCTGAATTTTAAGCTTTTTTAATTATAGAATAGTTTCGATTGCTAGTATATATGAGGCTTTTTATAAAGACTTTTTAAAAACACAAAAACGGAAAAGAGTTTGTTTAAGTTTATTTTGATCAGTTTAGGAGTTTATAAAAGTTTTGAAAAACTCGTAAGACTTTGAGCTTACGAGTTTTTCAAAAAGTTTAAACAAAAACAGCCTATAAGCAACAATAAACAAGCATGAGAAATAAGTGAAATATCATCCATTTGTCCATATCAAAAATGAAGAATCTTCAATCTTGTTGAACACAAAGTCAAAGTCCCAACCTTCTTTAACCATTTTGTCATCATCTACTTATTTTGTTGTTCTTTTTGTCAAAATATCTTCTCTCCAACAGTTGACCTAATTACCAATCACACACACCTTCTTCTTTTATAAACAAACCCCATATCAAATCACCAAAAAGAATTTTTATAAAAAAAATGGGGAACTCATTTGGGTGCTCAGCTTCTGGTGAAAGATTAGTATCAGCAGCAAGAGATGGTGATTTAATTGAAGCAAAAATGTTACTTGATTGCAATCCTTGTCTTGCTAAATATTCTACTTTTGGTGGTCTTAATTCTCCTCTTCATTTTGCTTCTGCTAAAGGCCATAATGATGTATGTTTATTAATCTTTTTTTTATATAATTTTGGCTTTTTTATTTGAACTGTTAAAAGGGTTTTTCTTTTTGTGTAGATTGTTGCATTGTTGCTTGATAATGGAGCTGATGTTAATTCAAGAAATTATTGTGGGCAGGTATAAAAGATTTGATCTTTTCATATTTTAGTTTTGTATTTTGTATTGGAATTAAAGTTGGTTTAGTTTAAATTAAGCTAGTCTTAAACTTTTGGTACTAAGTTGATGCAAGCCCTCCCCTTTTTGGGGAGATGAGTTGGTTTTCGATATCGGTTTTTTGTTAGTTTTCTTGAAAGATATTGGAATTTGGGATTTGGGAATGGAAACTTTTTAATTTATATGTAGACGCCTAGACGGCATTAATTTAAGCAAATTAACAAGAGTTACGATTTGTGTGAATTGTGTCTGATTATTGAATTGTGGTGTATTTGTTGGATTATATGTAGACGCCGTTGATGCAAGCTTGTCGATATGGGCATTGGGAAGTTGTTCAAAGCCTTTTGCTCTTTAGATGCAATGTAAGTTGTCGTTGTTATTTGTTAACTATAGGGGAAAGTTGAATGTAAGCGAAACTTAGTTTTGATAATTTCCGTTTAGGGAATTTAGTATCAAAATTCATAGTTAAGGGCCTCTGTTATAAGTTCATAATCAAGTTTGGATTATACTGATAACCAGGTTTGTTATTTGTTATAAGTTTATAACAGAGGGCCTTAAACTTTGCTTTTGAAAGTACATTCGCTAAAATAAACATTAGCGGTAAGCGTGTTTGTTATACATGTCATTTTCCCTAAATTCTACTGATCTAGAAATACCAGTAGCAAATAAATGTGACATATCTGGCTGTTTACAAATTTTGTATGTTTAGGTTACAAGGGCCGACTATCTTAGTGGGAGAACAGCTCTCCATTTCGCAACTGTGAATGGGCATGTACGCTGCATACGACTTGTTGTGGCTGATTTTGTGCCTAGTGCTCCCTTTGAAGCTTTGACTGCACAAGCGAATGGTGATGGAGGCGTTGGTCCCAAAAACAAATATGATCAAAGGTTAGATTTGGTTACATAGTCCCTATAGTATGTAGAATTGTAGACTATAATGCTCTAGGGGGTGTTTTAATTTTAATTTTGGATACATAAATTTCACTGCTGATTATGTGCGGTCAAATAATCTTTTTTGGACACCAGTTCATACTCACGCAACAAAACATGATTATTTCAAGCTAAAGGAAGATAACATCTTTAACCATTCTTGTATCCTATTTTATTATGCCAATTATCTGATTAAGGAAAGTATTGTAGTGATAGTTCATAGAAGGCTTTGGTTATTTATACTTTTTCACTCTATTCGGTTCATGAGAATTTTAAAACCAATCTGTGATGTATGAAATCACTTTTTTGGTCATTGTAGTGCACTGGTGAAATTTGTAAATAAAGCTGCTGATGGTGGCATAACGGCTCTTCACATGGCAGCGTTAAATGGGTATGCTGATTGTGTACAGCTGCTTCTAGATCTGCATGCAAGTACGTCAGCTGTGACTTTCCATTATGGAACGTCAATGGATTTGATAGGTACGTTAGCTGTTTCAGAATTAGTCTTTAGGGGTGCCAAGGGGTCGATTTGTGGGCTGCGTTTGATCTTAAAACGTCTCAAATAAAACACTTTAGCTAAAAGGGGAACATGTCCAAATGTCCAATGGATCAAAAGAGCTCACAACCTCCTAAACTGCTTTTATCCCAAAACATAGATTATTATTCTAATACATTGGTTCTGTAGCCATAGCTAACACATTATTTATTTACCAGTGTTTTGCGGATAAATGTTTTTAATAAGATAGGCACAAAAGTGTTTGCTGTGTTTCAAGCTGTATAAACAACTGACCCATTTGACCCAAACCCTCTGGTCTTGACACTGCTATTCGTCATACTTTGTTCCACTTGCCATTTTTATATCGTTTCTTACACCGTTTTGTAGGAGCTGGAAGCACTCCTTTGCATTATGCTGCATGTGGTGGAAATTTAAAATGCTGTCAGGTAAACTTTACTTTATCTTTGAATCCTCAATAACATTATTACTTAATAATGTATGCTAATATATTCGCCTCAAATAATTCAGATTTTACTTGCAAGAGGTGCTAGTCGTCTAAAATTAAACTGCAACGGGTACTGTTGTCTTTTCTGTTTTCAGGACTCATATTAGGTCCTATTTGCTATACCATGTCTTGTTATTAAAATTTCATGCTGTTTCAGGTGGCTTCCTCTTGATGTTGCAAGAATGTGGGGCCGTCATTGGCTTGAACCATTATTGGCACCCAATTCTGACCTGCCAATACCCATGTTTCCACCATCTAATTATTTATCGCTGCCTCTCCTGAGTGTACTTAACATTGCTAGGTATTCAAACTAACCATCTTACTTATCATATGTGCTATCAGATCCGGTTTGCACTCTTGCAAATCTGACATTTTATGTCCTGCAAGTGGTTGAACTTCAGTTAACTTTTCAAACTGTATTTTCCAAAGCGTATGTTTATGTGTGTCTTTTGGGACTATTGTTAAACAGCTAGCTCTAGAACATAAGGAAATGGGGTTCAACGTAAAAACTCAAAACTTTGGAGTTTTGGTTAATTAGAATGATTAGAATCGTAAAAGAAACATAAGTCACCTATTTTACTTCCTTTAGATTTGTAATGTACCAGAGTAATTATATCTGCATGAAAATTATATTGGCTTACGGGGCATGTTTCTTCAAACAAATACGATTTAATTGTAGAAATTGTTTGCAGAGAGTGTGGTTTACAGTCCTCATCGACCCTCTCTGACGACACTGATATTTGTGCTGTCTGCTTGGAGAGAACTTGCACAGTAGCTGCTGAAGGTTTGATATCTTACCACATCTAAGTATTTATTTATTTAAGTTCTATATGAATTATAGTTTTCATATCCCAAGTATTTATGTTACAAAGTCAAAGTTTCCAACTTTCCATTCGGTCCCTAAAATGCTCCAAATGCTACGTATAGAATGCTCTAGTCCTGGATAACAGATGATAAACATATAAGCTACGTGGATGCACATGATTGATAGTTAAGCCAAATCTTAGATGTGGTTTTTGTAGTTCAGGAAGTTTATCAGAAAATGAAAAATGTTTTACACTAAGAATTTGTTGCGTCTATAAGAGACATTTAAGTAGCTATTAGAGGGTGTGTGTATTTTTGTATTAAAACTTATCATCTGATTATTGCAACTTTTTGTCGCAATAATTAGTTTTTACTGTCGATAAACAGATTTGGCTTTTGATTTTCTGATTATTTGGGCGTCAAATTCTTTAGTTTTATATACCAGCGACAACAAAATTGCTTTCAGAGGCAAAGACATAAAATAACTTAATTACCCTTTTTCTATACCTGATTTAAGACGACTACTTGTCTTACAAGATGCATATCACAAGAATTTTCGTTCTAGTCAATTTATGTATATATATCTAGCCAATCACACTTGCCAAGGAAACAAACAGCTTATTGTGTAACTATTACTACGTAGAACTGCAAAAGCACATCCGAACACTATCCCGTATAGCTCGTTTAAACTGCTCAGCTTATTTACATAAATTAAAATGATCACTTTTTAAACACCTCCTTAACACCTTGGCATAATTTCAGGTTGCAGGCATGAACTATGTGTGAGATGCGCCCTATATTTATGTTCCACTACCAATAACCCTTCAGAATCATTAGGCCCTCCAGGGTCCATCCCGTGCCCCCTCTGCCGCCATGGCATCATTTCATTCACCAGATTGCCGGGTTCCCCAGCAAAAGAAATGAAACTACATCTTTCCCTCGGGTTCTGTAACCCTTGCATGCTTCACCCTCACGAACCAGCAGAGTCTACGCCAGAGATTAGCAAAAACCGTGTTGCTTCTGTATCTCCAGAACTATTTTGCCCTGTTACTTGTAGCCCGTTTCCTTCAGTTTCCATTCCATTATGCACGTGTAGCGATGGTACATGCCCATCTTCTGAAACAAGAGACAATGAGCCTCGAGATGGTTCACCTTCTAGTCGGACCATCTCAGGGGAAGATGGCAAATTCGGCTCACTGAGGCTCGAGAAAACTAGCTGTTCAAACATGTTTTGGGGCAGACGAAGTTGCAGCAGGGAGCAGCAGTGCAATTCAGAGATCAATACTCGACAGTGGTAATGAGATTATTTTTAAAGGTAAAAGTGGTTCACGGGTTTTGACACGGGAAATGAAATGTTATTGTGAAAGCAATAATGGCGGTTTTGCTGGAATAGTGTGTGATATGTGATGAAGGTTATTGTTGGTGGGTGGCGGTGCTGCCTTTGGTTGTCTAGTTATGTTATCGGATTGATGTAAAATGCTTTAGAGAAAAAGGGTGTGTAGAAAAAGAAAGAAAGACACGTGTTTGTTGGGGTATATGTTATTTGTAATAGGCAGAACATTCGGTCATTGTTCTCCATGATTAGATCACTACTAACTTGACATTGCTGATAAAAATGCGTGCATTCATTTTCTGGAATTCAACTCTGTAAGTGTTCTTGATGTACAAATTACAAACCTGTATCTAGGAGTTGTTAGAAATTAGGGTTAGGGTGATGATAATCTTGGATATCTTCACGAATTGTGTAGGTTCACTTTTCATATAGCATTTCGACCTTATTTGTGCTTGGGTATCACGAAATTCTTATCGGATAATTTGAGAATACTTTCTTTCTAGGCACAAGAGAACAAAGCAAGACAGAGAGAATTGTGAAATTCGTATTTTTAAATGTGTGTTTATGTAAAACATATAGTTCAACAAGTGTGCACTTCACCCTTGCCTAACTCGTATCCAAGCTTAATATGAACTTCCACT
Source organism: Artemisia argyi (assembly GCA_030686995.1). Lineage (NCBI taxonomy): Eukaryota > Viridiplantae > Streptophyta > Magnoliopsida > Asterales > Asteraceae > Artemisia > Artemisia argyi. The sequence continues at coordinate 20,135 of JARVZY010003217.1, read as the reverse complement.
GGTGTCTCCAGACACAACTCGAGCTTAATCGACCTTTTGATTTCAAGCTTGAATTCGACTCGCCTTTAAAAACTCGAGCCCGATTGAGTTTACATTACAAGCTCGAAAATAAGTGTCATATAAAGCTTAAGCTCAACTTGTTTGAATCAAGCTGATTTTGAGTAGTTTACGTGACGATCTTGAATCACACATGTGTCATTTCATCTTTTTATCCTTTGATTTCAAAATTGAGCACGGCTCGCTTTCTAAAACTCAAGCTTGATTGAGTTCACATTACAAGCTCGAGATTGATAAATAAGTCTCATATAAAGCTCAAGCGCAACTCGTTTGAATCAAGTAGATTTAGAGTAGTTTACGAGAGACAATTTTGAATAACTCGTGTGATCTGAATCTCGTCTCGTTTATGCCCAAAATTCCTTTTTTTTTTTTTTTGGGGGGGGGGGGGGGGGGGAAGGCAGACTCGACCCAATGTATACTTTTCTCACATGACCAAAACAATCTCACTTTGGTCCACAGCAAAACTTGAACCCACAACTTTTTTGGTTTGAGACATAATCGTATCAAGGATACTGCTAGCCCATATTTCTACATCCATGAAAAGTAAAACATGTGATCCGTTTTAAGCTCTAAACCTTACGTCACACCAGTAATAAGTTCCAATATGATAACTTAATTAGGAGCTCACTGATTCCATTTATCATCGTGACCTTGACTCGTTATGTATAGGTTCTTGTAAGGGTGAGCAAACGGACCGGATGGACCGGACCGACCGACAAAACCGACCGGACCGGACCGGACCGACCACATTCGGTCCGGTCCTCGGTCTAGGCTTTTTGGCTAATTCGGTCCTCGGTCCGGTCGGTCCGGTCCGGACCGACCAAAAAACCGAAAAAACGTGCCAAAATATGCCTAATTGGACCGGACCGACCGAAGACCGGACCGGACCGAACCGGACCGAGACCGGACCGACCACATTCGGTCCGGTCTCGGTCTATGGTTTTTCCGGTTCTCGGTCCTCGGTCCGGTCGGTCCGGTCCGGTCCGGTCCGGTCCGGTTTTTGGACCATGCTCACCCTTAGGTTCTTGTGATTGGTTGCACATTGTAGGAGTAGTTGGAATATGATGTTAAGATACGGAGTAAAAGCAATAAGAGAAAAGGAAGTGACAATAGGAGATGCTTTCGTTAGTGGTTCATGTTTGGAGTGAAAGGGAAAAGTTTGGGATGGTAACTAAAAAAATTTGTGTTTTCGAGATTTTTTAAGAGAGTAGAAGAAAGTAAATGATGACTAAGGATCAAATGAGAAGAAAACTTAAAATAAGAAGGATGAGAAATAATTATAACTACATATTTGAGATGCATCGACTTGAATTAGATGCATCACTAGTCTTTTAGATGCACCATAATATATTTTCTAGCCAAAAATTAGATGCATATACATATATTAGATGCATTTCATCAAGTTAAACGAATCCTATACATTTTTTGTCCTCTGCGGGTCAAATTTGTTGTTAGTACTACTTTGCATCGTTTTCACTTCAAAATCACTTTCGAAACTAATTGGGATGCTTCTAAATGAATAGAGATGCATCTAAATTAAGTCGATGCATCTCAAATGTGTGATTATAATTATTTCTCATCCTTCTCATTTTAAGTTTTCTTCTCATTGGATCCTTACCCAGTAAATGATAGTAAATTACACCAAAATTACTCTTCTAATCTACTTCTCAAATTGGGATGAAATGAAAATGAAGTGAAATTGATTTTAAAATATTTTTTTCTTACATCATCATATTTTCTTTTCAACTTCGGAACACAAGATAAAAAAATCATTTATTATTTCTCTTCTTTTTACTTTTTTCCCCTCTCAATCTCTCTTCTTTCCGTTTTATACTCGGGAACAAAGTTGTTTTAGTACCGGGACGTGTGAATCGATCGGCATTACCGATTATTAATGTTTATTGTAAAAATAGGAACTCTTTAAACCATCATACTTGAGTTAACGTCTCTCACTTTGTTTCATACCTAATGGTAAGGGTGAGCATGGTCCAAAAACCGGACCGGACCGACCGGACCGAGGACCGAGAACCGGAAAAACCATAGACCGAGACCGGACCGAATGTGGTCGGTCCGGTTCGGTCCGGTCTTCGGTCGGTCCGGTCCAATTAGGCATATTTTGGCACGTTTTTTCGATTTTTTGGTCGGTCCGGACCGGACCGACCGGACCGAGGACCGAATTAGCCAAAAAGCCTAGACCGAGGACCGGACCGAATGTGGTCGGTCCGGTCCGGTCCGGTCGGTTTTGTCGGTCGGTCCGGTCCATCCGGTCCGTTTGCTCACCCTTACCTAATGGTATCGCTATCTCATCACAAATATTCAGTTGATTAGTCAAGGAAGAATTTGGAGAAATAAATCATGAGTTCAATCCTGACTAGTGGCTAAAAGTCACTGAAATAAGTGCTTATTTTCTGAGGCTAAGTTCTTAGGGACAATTTACTTGACACTTAAAAAAGGTGTATTATGTTAGAGTTTTTATGCTAATTTCACATTTTGAGAATATAATGTTATCTTTATGGGAACAAACATTAAAGTGGTTTTTTCATGGAAAAATCTATAACAAAATCATTGTTTGGAGAGCATTGATTGGCATGCCTAACCGGTATGTCTAAACCTCTATGTTATCATTTTGTTGGTGACATCAGATGAACCCACTTTTTAACAATCTAATAACTTAGTGCTACATCTATTTAACCACGTAATTAATTACATCTTTACACCTTCTAATAATTTTCCTTGTTTGCATCCCCTAAGTCTGTGTATGTTTTTTGTTCATGAGTGTATTAATAAGTAAAGGTGTGGCCATTGGTGGGGTAAAGATTCTCGCTTAAGTTCTAAGTTCAAAGCTGACGTGCAACAACTTTGAGGCTAGCTTGTAGGTGCGCAACTTGATTCGCAAAAGATGACTTAAAAAGAAAGAAAGAATTGGGCTTGTTTTTCCAAAGCGGCTAGACATGAACTCTTTTGGGCAGACTGTTGAGTCAATACAAACATTGTTTTTTTTATATATTGTCGTTAATGCAAAATGTGTAAGCTAATATTAATTATCAACAATTATTGTAATAATTAACTAGCTAAACCGTTAGACTTAAGACTTAGGAAGCATTATATGTGACACAAAGAGAAGCACGAGCGGATCAGTCTAAATTGGTCTCTCACTTTGTTTTATATGACCTTTAGCAATTACGAGTACAAAACATGGTTAATTGACGTCGAAAATTCAATAAAAATACTAGAATAGTATTGTTTGCATTTGTAAAGCACGTTTTTTTTTTTTTTGTTTTTTTTTGGCTATAAAAGAATGCAACTTTTTGAAGTGTTCTCCGACAACTAGCTCAAAAAGATTCTACATAACGTCTTTGCGCAACAAAGTAAAAGCCTATACAAATGGTTCCTCATTTAACAAAACGATCGAAGAAAAGACATATGTAACTAAACTTAAGAATCTTTAACAACCTTAAAACATAAGTTTAAATGGTTCCTCAATAAACCAAACGACCGAACAAAAATATGATTTTCCGTTAAAGAAAAAACAAAAACATGATTTGTAATTTTGTGATAACGTGTAACTATTCAGAAGGGTTAAAAGAACCTTTTTCTATAATGTTTGATATGGGCCTTTTGTACGAGCCCAGTTCATGTAGACACGTAAGGCCTGGTCCAAAAGTTGGGTTCACAAGTTTGTCCCCAAAAAGTATGCCCGCACCTCTGCAAACCTTGTACTTCTTCCGTATCTCCAAATTTAACCATCCAATTTGTCAATACGGATCTAGCTTCACAAAATTCTATACTTTTTTTTAAACAATTTTTCTATCAAAATATAGCATATGTAAATTTATGTTTTCTTGCATATAATACTAGTTATATAACCCGTGTAAGTATGAGGCTTTGAAATAAATCTTACACAAGTGTTTTAACATAAGTCACAATATATCTAAATTTTAATAATTTGTGCATAAAAATCGTATATTATTTAATTTTAATAATACATGTGATTAGGAATGTAAATTTCTATCTTGGCATGCTAAAACTGCATGGTGCATATACGAGGTTGTTAAATAAGGAATATTTATAACAGTAGGTAAAATCTTTTATACTTATATACTTATTATACTTGTACACGCGCAAAGTTTTACATAAAATTTACATTATGTATTAATATCGATAAATATCTTGTATGGATTTTTGTTTGACAAAGGATTTGATGGTGTTGCTTAAATTTAACTATTCATATTATATTTTAGACATTATGCATGTTTAATAGCACGTAATGACCATTGAAATTTGATTTTCTGGATATCTTTATTCAAACTTTAAAGAGGAGTTACCTGCGTCGTTGCTATATGTACAATATCATGTATATATTTTCATTGTACAGTAATCCATGAGGCCTTGCATTCATTTTGATATTTATATTCTAGTTAATAACAATTTTAGTCATATTTAATTTTCAAATCCGTGTGCGCGCGGGTTAAATTTGTAAAGAGGAATAACATGAGCCGTTATTGAACGTAAAAATAAAAATAAAAATAAAAGAATAAAATAAAAAAGCTTTTTCACACATTCTTACTTAGTCTCAAAAAAAGGAATAACATGAGTTGTTCCTATGTACAATAACATGTATTAATTTACATATCAAAGTAACCGTGTTTTCATTTTAAAATTTATGAATAACAACATTTTTTTTTAAAATTTAAATATAAAGTATAAGGGTTACAAAGTCTAAGATTTATTTATTCAATTCATAAAGTTAATAAAAAAACATGAATAATATATTTACTTAGATCTATATAATTATTAAAATTTTAACAACTAAAGTTTTTAATTGCCACTAAAACACCATTTATATATATATATATATATATATATATATATATATATATATATATATATATATATATATATATATATATATATATATATATTACATTTACCCTCTACGCCGTAAAGCCATCATGGTCCCTACGCTGTAAAGACCTCCATTTCGTAGAGCTAACATGGCCTCTACGCTATAGAGAGCTCGAATCCAATTTTCTCATTTAAGCGAAACTTAACTTGCTGCACTTTTAAATATATCTCAATACTCAAAACCTGAACATATGCTTATATACTTCAAATGAACCTTAAACAAATACATAACATAGTTTCATGCAAATTTCGACTTGTTTGACTGAAAATCGGTGAAAGTAGATGTAGGACCGTAGAATATTGATTTTATGTGATTCGGGAGGTCGAGGTTGATCAAAATAGATGAATTCCATGTTTATTTTAGAGAGAGAAAGAGTAGAGAGTGGGTGAAGAAAAAGGATATTATTAATATGAAGATAAGGTTACACAATTTCTCACACCCCTCATGGAGAGTCATGAGGGGTATTTATAGGCTCATCCTATTACATGTTTGCCTTTTGTACAATAGTAGTCCCTAAAGGCACAACTAACTACGTATCTAGTCCAATTCACGTATGTGACGTTATCTTCATAAAAGAGCGAGGCTAACAATCTCCCTCCAAGATATCGTCACACGTGAATGGCTACAATGAGACCTATAAACAAAATAGATTACAATAATAATAAACTATGTTGACGTTGTTGAAGCGCAGAGTCTCTGTAGTCTAGATACTGAGGCAGACTTGAAGTTCTTTTCATCCGACGATCTCGACATTTGATCTTTGGCACTGACGGCACAGATATTTGTAGCTCTGAACTTCAACTGTAACGGTCTAGTTAGGTTATTACTCCCTCCTAACTAGTGAGCCTTTCTTTCTTTTTCCTGCTCCCTCCTGAACCGACAACTATCTTTTCATCACGCAGCGGATAAAGTAGATTCTAAAGTGTAGCACCGTGGTTGTCGTTCGGGGAGCAACATAACAACATAACTCACATAACATTGCATCCAAGTTGGTAATAAGCCCTAATGTACACACACTACTTCTCCATTCACGATGTTAAGCACAATTCTCTCAAGTCAATCCAATCACTGAAGACGAAACACTACTTCTTTCGGTATGTTCTTCTCCCTCCTGATGGTTGCGAGTTATCGGAATCATCATAATGTTGTGTACATGTCGTATAATCACCTTGAACTTGATGTAATTTAGAAGCCATAACAGCTCGTTGAAGCATATTCTGTGAGTATATGTCGCAAAAAATACTCTCAATACTTTTCTCTCAAATCAACCTATAATCGAACCTCATTTGAATTCACCGGCTACTAGTAATGACCACATATGGAGACAACCCGATATGACCAATCTTGAAAACGAAGTAAACATCCCATCTTGTGACTTAATGCTTGTACGATAGATGTGACTTAATACCTATACTGAGCACTACAACGTAACTCCTTTGAGTATGAGGTTGCACGAAATATTCGCCACTTGAACAATCCACTACTTTGTGTGACACTGAGTACTACAACGTAACTCCTTTAAGTGATAGCTATACTGTGAGCACTACAACATAATTCCTTACATCAGTAATAACTAGATTGTCAAGATTGATTTTTTTTTTTATTTGCGCAAACAAGTTATCTTCAACAGTCGTGCATCCAACCACCCCTAGACTTTGAGATAAATAAGTACACTTTTTGAAATGGCACTTCAAAATCAAATCAATAATACCGTACAAAAACCCCGTAGTCATTCTTGATTAAACATAACAATTCTAGCCGTGAATTTATGTATCCCCGTGAATATTGTAATACCAAAATTCCACTCATTTTCCATTTTTAAAAATTGTATCTAATATTCTTAAAAAATTCGGATAACAAATTTTTGTGTAAATACCATACTTCAGCCCAGTCCACTTTTGGTTTAGTACAACCCAAAACCTATCAATCGTCTAGTTCACTCTTTAAGCCCAAAAGTTGGATAGTAACCTAAAATTATAAACACCCGATTTAATTTATGATCCCATTCCAACAAGAGATGACCCGATCCAAATTTGAGCCCACATCCTGATCCATACTTAACCGGGTATAATTGTGATAACCCTAATATAACTTCCCTCAAAAGATACGCCCCTATCTCCATCCTTGCAGCCACCAACCATCTTCTCTCTCACATCAAACGGATCTCAATCAAAACTGATCTCAGATTCATCTTCATCAAATAACAAACAAAACACAAATAAATCTCTAAATAATTACCACAATCAAAATGTTTCCCTTTTGATTACTTCAGTTTGATTACGCCACAGGGATGGCAACATGATTTTGATTCGGCTTCAAGATCCTTTCAATAAGGGGTCTCGGGTAGGTGTCAGTTTTTGTTTTTTGATTCTTGTATAACACGAATGAAAGAAACGGTTATAACCCTTACGTTATATTTCGTTCTTGTAAATTTGTATAGAGAGAGAAGCTGAGCTTCTAAAGAATCTGTGATGATTATTGTACAACTCAAAAAAATCTTTAAAAGATTGAAAACAAAGTTGCACAAATATGAGATCATGTGTATTTTATTTTTCGTTTGAGTCTTGAATGATTGAGAGTTGGATTTGTGAAGTGATGGGATTAGGATAGATGTTGTCTAAGGATCTTGGCTAGGTTGTGGTACGAGAAACGTTGATATTCTGCTTCTATTCTTTTCGTTAAATTTAATGGTCTGTGATGGTATATGGCTGAGGTCAACGAGTTTGTTGGTATTTGGTTTTGTGGCCAACTGTGGTCATCTTTTCTTCATCTTATCTTCTGTTTTTTTTTTTTTTTTTTTTTTTTTTTTTTTTTTTTTTTTTTTTTTTTTTAAATTTGGTTACTCGATAATGGGTGCATACTCGATAAATGTTACTAACTCGATAAGGTTGCTTACTCGATAAGTAAAAGTTAACCGAGTATAGTTTGGCCTAGGAGGTAGACAGTAGAACACCTTACTCGATAAACGATAAGCTATATTAGCTTATTCGCTAATTGGCTAACTCGCCAAAACAATTTTCCTTACTTGGTACTCTAACTCGATACACCTAGAAGTCTAACTCGATAAACAGAAGCCTTAACTCGATATCCAGAGTATTTCGCTAAACCTAACTCGATAAACCCACATGCAAACTCGATAAGATTCAAACCAAACTCGGAAATCTTCAAAATTTTCCAGAAAAACCCAGAAAAACGAGACCCAAAATTTCACCTTTTTGACAGTTTTGACCATATATCATTCACAGGAGATACAAAACATGTTGAAGCTGTTAAAAAGTTTACCAGATATGATTAATTTTTTTTTTCCAGATCTGAAAACATAATAGTACGGACAACTTTTAAACATGTAGGAACCACTAAAAATCAAAAGATAACACAACGAGGCTCTGATGCCAATTGTAGGACCGTAGAATATTGATTTTATGTGATTCGGGAGGTCGAGGTTGATCAAAATAGATGAATTCCATGTTTATTTTAGAGAGAGAAAGAGTAGAGAGAGGATGAAGAAAAATGATATTATTAATATGAAGATAAGGTTACACAATTTCTTACACCCCTCATGGAGAGTCATGAGGGGTATTTATAGGCTCATCCTATTACATGTTTGCCTTTTATACAATAGTAGTCCCTAAAGGCACAACTAACTACGTATCTAGTCCAATTCACGTATGTGACGTTATCTTCATAAAAGAGCGAGGCTAACAGTAGACCTTGTCCCAAACACTCTTTTAACTGCACAAACAAAGCATATTTGACATTTTACATAAAACCTTCATTTACAAATACTCGGAGGTTTAACTTGTTTTCGTAGCATGATTGAACTAGTACTACTTGCGTATATACAACGACAAGTACTTCTAATCAACACTTCACATCTTAAGGTCATAACTTTATACCTTACCTTGCTCACATAACCTACAAAATATTCAATAACTAAAACGTAAGCATTACGCTTAGTAAGTAATTAGCTATAACAAGCTATCATATATAATTAAATCATCTTGCATCATACACTTTCCGACATTAGTCCATATCACTAATTCAACCCATCACTTGCATACATAGCACTTTGAAAAATCATCAACCAACATCATAAATAGAACCATAACATACCTTAGCTGGTTATTGCAACTAGGTTAACCATTACCTTAGCTTAATTAGCCTATTTCTATCATTGGTTCAAGCTTACTAAACCATGCTTCCTATTCACTTAACACATCTATTATCATGAATCACAATATGATAAAATCGATACAATAACACATTATAACCAAATTACTTACCTCAAAATATGGATAATTTACCAAGAAGTGTCATCACCAATTCCCTTTATTCCTAAACAAAGATCACTAAAATTACTTAGCGTTTTTTCAATACATAATAACAAAGGTGTAACACTACTCCTTTATATGCCCAAATTTCAATTCTAACATGCATATGATCACTATTATAATCATATGAGAAATAAAAACTTCAAATTATCAATTTACCCGTAACTCATTAAAGAAACTTAACTTTCTAACACATTGCTTTATCAATTTGTCTAAAAACCCTTTTTTACCGAAAAAACCTTCGAATTGACATATATGGACCTAACTTGAAATAAGGAATAAACCAAGAATTTGGTAAACTTACTTGAGGGGATTATAGCTAGAGACTAGGGATGAGCAAAATCACTCGAAAACCGACCCGACTTGACGAACCTAATGAAACCAGGCCGAACCGAACCGAACTTATTCGGGTTGGTTTTCGGTTTTGTATAATCATTTCGGTTTTACTCGGTTCGGTTCGGGTCAAAACACTTTTATTCGGTTCGAAATAGCTAAACTGACATTCGGTTCGGTTTTAATAGCTTTTACTCGGTTCGGTTCTCGGCTCACGTTTTACCCTTATTCGATTTTTGGGTCTGGTCGGGTTTGGCCCGTTGCTTAGCCCTACTAGAGACAAAACTCTTGCAATGGATCACGATATCTCAATCATTTGATCACTATATTTTGGTCTTCTCTTTTCCCTCATTGCTATCACACAACACCGCACACAAACATTTCTAGAATATTGTGGAAATAAGAGGAAAGTGTTATTTAGATTGCACGCGGGCGCCTTTTATACTTTATATATAAAATATAGATTTACAATAATAGGTAATCTTCATCAATAAACCTTGCATAAGAGATAGATCCTGCTGACTTGAACTGAGCACGGATTTTACTTAAATTTTGTATATCTTTTCCCTATTAGCATATTTAGTCCCTCAAATCTCATTCCTAAGACTTTGGCAACTTACAACTTTTTATACCCATTTTACTTAACCTTTGACTTTTGGTTTGACTTTACAATTAAAACTTATTGACTAGTCAATTATATAAAGTCTTTAATTACTTTAATTACATAAATATTATAGTCAAACTTATACAAATGCATTTTAATAATAAAATACTTAAACAGGTGCGGGGTGTAACAACCACCTCCTTATATTATTTTATTTTTTTACAAAATCGACACATGTATTTTATACATTTTTTATGGATAAAGTTTAAATGAGTTTGACCAAATTGTTTCAATTTTAACTTTCATTTGTCTAATGAGATAACTCCATGTATGTGACAAAATTGAGCATTTCATTGTCCAATTTCAATTAATTCAACATTTTTTTTTCACAATTTTTGAAAATATAGTAGTATTATATAAGGGGTATGTAAATGTAAACATAATGGATCTAATAGCATAAAGTTGCAAAATCCATTATATTTACCTGCTAGCATAATTTCCGCTGAATTTATATCACTGAGTTTAATAAACTGAAATTAATTTATGTTTAAATTTAGTAAAAGACATTTGTGCACACAGTTGGCTTGGCATATTTCTATCACGTGTTTTATAAAAGTCATGTTAGACCCATATAAAAAAAAAGAAAAAAAAAGAAAATTTCACTCGCTGACGTGTTAGCGAGTGATTGGTGTAATCATAGAGAGGAGAGAGAAAATGACACAAAATATAACGATCACTCGCTGACACGTTAGCGAGTGATTATTATTATTATTATTATTATTATTACTATTTTAATGAATTATTTATGTGGGTCTAGCATAGCTCTTTATAAAATTAACTTTACATGTAATTTCATACATGTTATGTAAGTATCCTACATTTTATATATAACCTAAACTAACTAGCAGTATACTTGCGTGATGCAACGATTAAAGCGAATATCGAAAGAATGTGTTGGTGATCAGCAGTGTTTAGTGGTAATAGCGACAACATGTCAATTGATAGCTGTAGTTGATAGCAAGAAAACAATTAAAAATAATGACGGTGATAAAAAAAATTGATATTTTAAAATCTTAGTTTTATTTCTACGGGGTTTGAGCTCATCATGTCGAGCCATATTTTTTCTCATCACATCAACAAATTTTATTTTCATCACCCCCAAATGATCGATTACTCATGAGTGATACTTTATATACTCACACATGACATAACCGACAATAAAATTTGCATTAATAATCTTTGTAACCAAAATATAATTATTATTATGTCTTTAATTTGTAGTTTCACTGACAAATTACATTTGACAATTTTAAGTATTTTGATTGATATGGAATTCACATCTATGATCATTGAAAATGATTTGAGCTGAATTTACATCATGTGTATAAAAATTGAAGTGTTTAACTTTTGCTTTGTATTATTGTACAAAGAGTATTACTCAATAATATTTGTACTTTTAAATTTTAAGACTTTGTTAAATGCATTATATAAGAGTAAGATAAAAAGTTTAATGTTTGAATCTAATAAGAGACCATTAGACAATTAGTTATCTCAGCATATTTCTATCACATTTTTATCAAATTAACTTTACATTCATAAATGTCATTGATGTACGTTACTACATACATTTTATATACCTTTCAAAAAAAAACATACATTTTATATACAACTTTGACCAAATTCTTCCTTGGATACAACAAAAACACAAAAGGGTAGAAGGAAGTGACTATAGGTAGATTTTAAAAAGAGTTGCCGCTTTCTTCCTGACAAAAAGAACACAAGAAGCTTATCATCAAACTACAAAGATTTGGTACGTTCCGAAATCAGCCAAACATTCTGCATATCCAACACATGATACCTATATGGCTATATCTTATGTTTTTGCTGTCAAACATGCATTTCTTGATCACAAAATATTTGAGTATTTTTTCTCCTTATATTTTGCCATCATAACGATTCACGATTTTTCATCTTTTAGATTCACACTTGTCGAGTGCATGCACTGACTCGGAAAGAAAAAGACAAGTATGATGCATCAAGTCTTATCGGATTTTATCATACTTTAGAATCAAAGTTAGGGGTTTTGTTTTTGTAAAGTGCCAAAATGTTCTTTTGATTCACATGTATACGTAGCATAATTCAAAGATTCGTGTTTTATGAAACTTTTCAGAAACACTTGTCGCATGCACTTGGAGAGAAAAAGATAGTCTAATTCATAAACAGTTTTTTTTCTTTTTATTATACTTTAAGTGATAGGGGTTCATATATTCCCTTAAGATTCGTGGTGTTTCATCTTTAAAACACACTTGTCACATGCATATTTAATAGAAAAAGCAAAAAAGAAAAAAGACAGGCTTGATATTTCAATACTTATTGGTTATATTATATCATCGAATAAATAATATAAATGTTTTTTTTATGCTATGCAAAATATCGTTCTTTTAATTCGCCCATACTGGTTGCAGGTTGCAAGATTCGTGTTTTCTTAATCTTTTCATATACACATGTGACATGTCACATGCAATTATATCGAAAAGAAAAAAAGAAATAGCCCGATGCATCAAGAATTATTATCGGTTTTATTATTCACAAGATAATATTTATGTGTCTTTATATGTTATCATAAAATAAATTGTTCCGTTCGATTCACAATCACACAGGTTTACTCCAAATTTCTATTTTTTGGAAATATTTTCAAAATACTTGCAATTGAAATGAAATAAATTTTGTCAATATTATTTGTGTAGCTTTGAGATTCATGTTTCTTCAGGTTTGCAAACACAGTTGTCATATGCAACGGAGAAGAAAAAGATGGACCACACGATACATCAAAACGTACTCGATTTACTATATGACTAAGAAAGGAAGATGTCCTTTTTTCATGCATGGTTTAATATGCACAAAAGTGATTGTATTTTGAATTTGTTTTTCTTTTTTGATGAAAATAAATATATTACTGTAATAACAAATTAACAATTAATCAAGTAACATCTTAAAACACCTATACACCGGGCTCATGATGTACAAGACCATGAGTCACTACAGGTTGAATATTTGCTAATGCCCATATAGCTATACTATGCGAGATCAACTTATTACCCAGATGTTTAACAAAAGCCCACGAACAATGCTCGAATACAGAGAGACAAGAGCAACCTATATAAAGTAAGCAAGTCCGTCTCTAGTATAATATTGGTTAAGTTAATCTCCTTAGCCATTTTGATTGCCCAAAGTACAGCTTTGGCAAGCAAAATCGATTCATATATTCCGCATGTCGTGCACCTAACACCTCACCCTTCCGGCCAATCACGTGCAACAAGACCCAAACCAGCTCCGCCACTAGATTGTAACGATGATGCATCACAATAAAGTTTAATCACCTCTTCAGCCGGAGGTTGCCAACTATGTGTCAGTGATGAGCCATTTGTTCCAATTGCCGAACTAACTCATGTTATGATAATCTTGTAAACTGATTCACAAGTTTGCGGAGACCTGCCATGTGCAATGTTGTTACGATCTATCCAGATACTATAGCAAATCACTAGAAACCTTTCCCGTTTTCCCTTTTATTAAGAACAATAGTAGCAAAATACTTGAAGATGGAATCTCGATTTTTGAAGTGTAAGATGTCGCCTAATTCAATTAACTCCAATACTGCTCGAGCCCGACGACAATGGAAAAGATCATGTAAATATATTTGTGCGATGAGGCACAATGTACATAAGTAGGTTCATGTAATATAATATCGAATGTCTACTTTCAGGGTTCATTATTATTGGAAGGAGACTGAGCCATGCTCGCCAAGCAAACAATTTCACTTTGAGAAGTATATATATGTGCCTTCCACAATGTCGAGCAGATTGTGTAGGGTTTTAATTACTGGTTACAGTTAATTAATATTAATAAAATTAATATGCGGAATAAAATTAACTCTAAACCCTAGCCACATATCCATGCATGTGTTACTATAAAAAACTAACTACAATAATAGTAAAAATGTGCGTACCTTTGATTTGCTCAGCATGATCATTCTTCAAGAATACCCGTACAAGGAAGCTGCAGGTATCCACCGTACTGCTCATGTTTGGAAACTGCTAGATGGTTCAAGCTCGCCACACAGGTGGTTCTTTTGGTCACGTTTTGAAATACAATGACACACTTGTAAAATGAAAAAGTTTTGATGCACTCAAGTCTACCCATTTTTCTTGATTGCATCTATAATTGCCGGGAGAACAACTTACTCACGTCTTCACACCGACCGACATATGATAAGTAAATCATGTAACATCATGATCGAAAGGATATGGAAATGTAGATTAAAACATGTGACCTCCGCATGATGCTAGATGTCTCCTCTTCATTGCATCTAAAAAGCGTGTGTTTAGGTAAAGGAGAACTTAACTGATGCAGCTGTATTGAATTGAATATGAAGCAAAGGAACATTCTTTCTGTGAGACCAAAAAGGGTTAATATTATGCGACTCAAATACATTTGTAGGTTGTTTAATTGATGAATTATTATGCGACATTACCAATTCAAATTAGATGCCATCTTGCCCATCTTTTCATCCATTCTTGTTTCTTCAATATCTAATATCATGTTTTATTTATCATGATTAAAATAATAATTAACCATATCGTTCTTCTGATCAACTTGTATAAAGGATCAATCTGAACGCGGATTGAACTTGTAACATGTATAATTAAGCCAATCAACACATCACGAGTATAATGCATTGTTTATTAAAGTTACAAAGATAATACAATTGCTTCAAATTTGAAGCAAAATACACACATAAGTACAAATTTTATTATTTAGTTTGAGCTCTATCCCTTTCTTTCATCCATTTTATTATTAAAGCTACATATAGGCATTATATGTTTGTTACATTTCATACGATAACCATCGTTTGAAATGCATTGATACATCACATATATGCATCTATGTGTAATAGATCATCTTCTACGGGCTGCATTTTCTCTTTGAGCATTGAAATATACAGCAGCAACCGGTAACCCTAATCCATGTTCTTGACAGAAGCTCCGAGTGTTGAAATGGTCCCTGGAAGCTGGTGGAGTCACCGATTTTCTTGTTTTCTGCTTGAACAATAAGAACACATATCGGTGAATCCCTATCACCGGCTTTGGTATTTCATAGCTCACAATCTCTTTTCCTGCAGTATAATTTGTTCAATTAATTTTTGGCATAAAAGAAGAAGAATTTAATTCTTGCACTTGATAAAAAAGAAAAAACATTTGTACCAAAAGAAGCATCAGTGGTACCAGGAATGTCTGTAACAATCCTGAAACATAGAATAGGCCGGTAGGAAGTTTGTTAATTTTCATGTAAAAGTAAATTGGATGGTACTTAAATTGTATAAGACAATTCTGAACAAAAATCCAAAAATCTAACCAGTGAAGATGTTCTCTTAGGTAAGGATCACTTGGGCCTGGAACGTCAGGATCGGTCATGATCTTCAAGTCAAGAAAATACAAAGTTAACACACACATGCACAAACATGTATATATATATGTAAAGACATGTAACATAAGAGATGTAGAGTTGGAGAGAGAGAGTTACAAGAGTATAAGCAGATCTCATGTCTTCACCACCGATATCAACACGAGGTTTAGAAGTAATGACATTAGGCATGAGCTCATGTCCATTACAGACCATCTTATTGAGATTATATGTTACACTTAGCTTCACACTTGGTATGAATGCGTCCACCACCTCTCCTATAACTCTTCCTACTGCAAGTGGCTCATTCATTCTTGACATGATGAAGACGACGATGAAGATGAAAGAGATTTGTAGAAAGAGAGAAGTGGTGCTTGATGTATTTGATTATTTGACACTAGTTAAGTGAAATTGTATGATTTGTATTTGATGCTTAAGAGCCTTTTTATAGAGAAATAAATATTCAAAAGAAACACAAATATGGAGGGCTTAAGCATATTGAAGAGATTCATCAGCATAAAGTTTTGCCAAGTTTGGAAAGTTTACTATAAGTACATGTAAAACAGATCATATTCAAAATTCTTTAATCAACCTCTATTTCTATATTGGGAAGCTATTGCTGTCTAAGGCTTATTGGTTACTCAAGAATAAATTACAAATCAAGAATAAAGGTTTCTTTCTTTCTTTCTTTCTTTTTCCCACTCCCCTCCTTAGAATAATCCATAATGTTGCAAAGAAGGAAAATTCTTGTGTTTTTTAAAATTCAGAAATGGAAAAATAAAACCTTTACATGAAGCCTGAATATCTGTGTCCGTACATATATTTAATGGCCCCGAACTTTCCGCTTATTCTTGGCATTTAAAGAAACCCGTCGATCATTCTGGGTATGTTGGAATGTGTTTTTCTAGCTAAAGAATGTTCCCAATATTTCCCTACCATCAGTAGTGCCAATTTCTATTTCATTGGAGGCTGCTTTAAATCTTAATATAATGAAATTTGGCAGCCCAAAAGGTTTGGGCATAACTTTTAATCTGGTGCATTGTTATGAGACAAAGTAGTAAAGACACTAACACATTTAAAGCATATTACAGAACAACTAGATGTGCCGACAGTGCCGTATAAAAGTACCTAAGTCAAGTAGCTTCCATTGATCAGTTGAATACTTACTAGGTTTGATATCAACTCAATCAGATCATGATCAATTTAGAGGTGGCAAAACGAGCGGGTCGGGTGGGCACGGGCTACGGGCTAAACGGGCTATCGGCTAAACGGGTACGGGCTTAACGAGCGCAGGTTAAATGGGAACGGGCCAAACGGGCAAATATTATACGAATCGCTTTAGAAAAGACCTAAAACGATGAAAATTCATCAAACATACCACTTCATTTATATTAAAAAAAATTAAATATGTTATATTTATAAGTTTTTTTTAAACAATTGTAATGTTCTCCAATTGATAGAAAATATGTGCCCGTTTGTGCCCATGCAACTTTTAAACGGGAAATTTATGCCCATTAAAAAAAAAGGGCTAAATGATGCCAAATCTTTTAAAAATTTGCCAAAATTAGCTCATTTTTTTGATTTTTGGGTACAAATTGCCACCTCTAATCTATACTACTATATAATGCATTTGAGTCTATTCTATAATTAGAAAGGCTTAAAATTCAGACTTTTATTTGCTTATTATAGAAGGATTTTAAAATTAATTGGTTAGTGAGCAGGTTGGTTAGGAAACAAGTTGGTTAGGAAGTTTGTTAGGAAACAGGTTGGTTGTTTAAACTAAAGTTATTTGGATTAACCATCTCTACCATCTCTACTTATAAAACATAAAAACAACTAAATGTGTAATCGAATAACTCAAAATATAGTCACAGGTATACGCTGCCGCATTGCGCGAGTACCGTTATAGTCATATATGATGGCAAACAACCATAAAGATATACCTATATATCTTGGCTTTGACCTTTTTTGTTTTAGTAAACTACTGCGGTAAAAAAAACATGCATGTACATGATATGAGCGAAAATATCCGCTGCATCTCTTATTTCTAGTCTCACAAAAGGTCAAAAGATCCGGTAAATATATTACTCCAAAAAACGTTTAAGTACAAAGGATATAGGTGAATCCCATATCTCAACCCGTTACACAGGCATAAAATCTTACATAACAAGATACTTCTAATTATCTAAATAAGAAAAAACCACTACTCAAAAGATACAATTAGACTCCTATGAAAACAAAATTACTTTCTACCAAGACCTTAGAGCTTGATACCATATGTGTCATATAAAGTATCCAAATTCCCTGAAAGATCGCAGACCTGATCCACATAGTCATCATAATCATAGTCATCGTAATCATTTTCACGATCATGACCACCGCCAAATAGGTTCATGGACTAATCAAAAGTATTCACAACCTCCACTTCATCACTGTTAGAAACAACAATCTCTCCTACCTTATAGAATGGGTTAACCCTCTTAGTAGAAGAAGTAGACCCCGGATAATCAACCTTTTGAATAGGATGACCATCATCATCAACATGAGTAGCTTTTTCATCAATAAGTAGCTTTTCACGCTCCTCAATTTTCTCAACTATAGGAGTAGAACCAACCTCCTATTTTTTCATTGAATCACTCACAAGCGGTTCTTGTGATGCATTACCAGTCTCTAAAGACCCGTCCTCCTTAGCTTCCTTTGGAATATCAGAATTCACATCCTTAGTCACTTCGTTGGTTGGAATACCAAAGTCATCAGTATCATCCATATGAAGGGCATCAAACCGGTTTGATGTACCAATCTTCGTACCACTCGTACTAGCCACATCAGTGGCCTTCTTCTTTGTAGTATCCACCTTCTTGGGTTCAGGAGGAGGCGCTTTAGGTTGATACCTAAACTTAGGACCCATAACAGGTTTAGTAAAACCTCTTTTTCTCGGAGCACTGTGACCACCATTCTTACCCTTATTCTTGTTATTGACCGTTTGAAAACCATCATTAAGGCATCCTTGATTTTGATAATATCATAAAGCAAACATTTATTTTTAAGATGAATACGGAGTAATTCTGATGAAATTCTGACAAGTGTTGATGTGTTTTAATATTTAATAAGACAAAATACTTAAGAATTTAATGTATCTTTTGTATGGGGGATCCAAGGTGCACTTAGCCATTATTAAGCTAAGTCTAAAAGATATTTCCATTCTTCAAAGAAAGATTGTAGAGGGAGAAATCATGGTTGGTTTCGAAACAAGACCATGGTTGTGGTTATCTACTAATCATTTCGAATAGTTATGTAATACGAAGTATATCAGTATGAGCGTTTTTTGGGTAAAGGGTATTCCACCCGGTAAAATATATTACTTCAAAAAAGCGTTTAAGTACAATAGAATGTGGCTGAAGTACCACATTAACCGCAAGCAATCGCTTGACACAACCACTAAATCATTTATGACAGGCAATAAATGACAACTAGCTAACCAATAAGACTACTAAACAAAACCCAACATAAAATAATAATCATCATAAAATTTTATGCAAAAATATAAAACAAACTAGTTAAGACAAAAGTCTTGAAGTCCGGCAGCCTTTATTTGTGCAGGAGAGAGGCCAAAATCGTCAACATCATAATTGTTGCCATCACCCGTATCTGCTTTCCATTGCTTATAAAGACTTTGCTCCTTACCTCCGCTTTCAGAATACAACGTTCCAATGTGATCATCAAAAACTTCATCATCATCGCTGTCAGAAACTACCACATTGCCCTTATTAGAGAATGGATTACCCACCCAAGTTGAAGAATCAACCTTTTTAAGAGGTTTACCATTATCATCCACAATAGTAACTTTCTCTTCAATAATAAGCTTTTCAATCTTCCCAATTTTCTCTACAATAGGAGTAGTACTTCCATTTCCACCCTTAGAAACCTCCAAAACAGCTCCATCTTTAGGAGAAACAGTTGTTGCACAAGGAATATCATTATCATCAGTATCGGCCACATCAAGAGCATCAAATTGATTCGATGTAGCAATAACATTCCCACTCGTACTCGCCTCATTAGTTATTTTCTCCTTAGTAGCAACCGGCTTCTTCGAGACAGGTCGCCAAAATTTTGGTTTAGGCTTATTAAAGTGAACACACCCAATAGGCCGAGCAGGAGCAACCACATTCTTCCCATTATTCTTACGATTGCTAACCCCAAGGAAACCATCATACGTCTTATCCAAAGTAGTAGAAGCTTCAAAAGCCTTTGATGCCACATTAGTATTACTACGAATAGCCTCCTTAACACGATTTGGGCATTCAATCAAAGCATGTCCAAAAGTTTTACATTCACCACAATGAGGAGGTTTCCATTCATATTCAACATTAATAATTTCAGCAGTAAAACTATTACCTTCTTCATTTGGAATTGCCATTGTAACATGGCTTTTAAGTTCTGAATC
>JARVZY010000387.1:0-27269 GCA_030686995.1 Artemisia argyi | reverse complement strand
ATCTTGGGTTCAGGTTGATAGGCCATGACCTGCTTGCCTTTGTTAACCTTCCCTTTGCCTTTGTTCACATGCGATTTCTTCTGGATTCTCCCACCATGAATTGCCAACATTTGCGGGGTAGGAGCCTTGACCTTGGCTGGTAGACTTTTCTCATACTCAACAAGCAATGCGAGTAATTCAGATACTGTCTTCCCCGAGCAGTGCATGTTGAAATTCTGCACAAAACCAGCAAAGTCCTTGTTAAGGGACCTGTTGATCAAGTGCACTTGCACATTGTCAGGGTAACCAAATCCAATTCTGTGAAGCTGATCAAAAGATTCCTTCATCTCAGTCACATAATCTTCAACTGGTTTACCATCACCATGCTTGCAGTTATGTAGCTTGTCCAATTCATCATACAATTCAACTGCAGGTGGTTTCTCATAAGATTGCCTAAGTACCTCAAGCATATCTTTAGGGAAAAAGTACTCAAACTTATTTTGTAACTGAGCACTCATGCTAGTGAGCATTAAACAAGCAACCTCATTGAACTTAGCATGTTCCACCCTCCAAGCCGCCTTAACTGCTTCTGGTTCAGTAGCAGCAGGCTCAGCTGGGCATTCATCGGTCAAATAGTCCATCTTACCGGTCGACCTCAAGACAATTCTAAGTGAGCGGTACCAATCATTGAAATTCTTTCCAGTCAGTTTTTCTCTCTCAAGATGACTCTTGAAAGCAGAAATCACAGATGGGGTATCAGGTTGAGCCATATCTACAGATAAAAGTTCAAACATTAGTATTTTCGATAATAAATATCTTCAAGAAAATAAAATACCCAAAGTTATATTCATATAACCACCAAAATTTTCTTGAAAACCTAGGATCTAACTTTACATAGTTCCACCACATCAGTTGATCTGCTAGTGGTGAAAGTACAAAAGATAGTAATCTGTCGAACAATAATTGGCAAACAAGATTTCCAATTCCTAGATCATTATGGGAATTACATCAAATTGATTCATCAATTTGCCTTGTAAGCATGTTTCATCCCATCTCATGCCTTAAGTTCTAGGTCTCACGCACAACTTAATTAAGTCGTCTACCTTAGAAACATGTAAAATTACAATTATAGTCTCACGCGTTAAAAGAATTTTACCTTGTTATAGTAATTTAGCCTAGGTCTCACGTTTACTAAATTAAAATTCCAAGTGTTCCTTATAGATAGATGGCATGTAACTTAAATTTTAAGGGTATTTAATTTTGATGTGTAAATCAAAATATGTATAAAGATGCATGCACTCATCTTTATAGCATAAGTTTTCAAAACCTTTTTATTACCAATTCGTGAAATTAATACACAAAGTTTTACTTGAGGTTTAACAAACCCTAAGATGACTTTCTACAATTATGATTTTAAAAGTAATTCATTTAAGACATATTCAAGATTGTGATAACCAAGTCAGACTCTAAGGCTCTTTTCTAAGCCTTCAAATCACGGTTATGAATATCGTCTTAAAGGACTTAATTTTAAAAGCATATTTGTACAAAACATCAATCAAGCAAAAGTTTATGGATTCAATCTCAAAATTATGTAATAAAGTATGAACTTTGCTAGTCTCGCCTGGGAGCTGATTACCGTGCGAATCGGACCACTGGCAGCTCTTAAGACCTTGCAAGATTCTTACTTTATCACTTTAGTTTCACCGTTATTAGTCTATATTATTTTCTTTTATAAAAATCACCCTTTTTATTGCTTACATCAAGTCAAACAATTAAGAAAACAATAAAAACAAGTAATTTAAAGAAAAATAAACAACTAATAATAAAACGTGAAACAATTAGTCACATGCAAACCTTGTTAAAAAGATCCTAATAAAATCAATTCTAGGTATAATTATGCATGTAATCACCTAAGGCCTTCCCTTCTTAATGGAAGTGGAGCCACATACATTGACGAATCAATTGCGTAGGCCAAAGATAATATACACACCACATAGCATATAAATTGATTTTAATATATATTGCAGTCTTCCCCAATTTTAGATCTATTTAAAAAAACATGTGACAATAAATAAACAAACAAGATCCATGACTAACATGCATGTTTCGTCATGGATTAACCTAACAATTAGCACATAGGTCACAAGTACGTTCACAAAAACCGGTTTAGACCTAGGGTTTCTATATGATTACAATTTAATCAAGAAAACCACAAACCCTAATTAGGGTTTTTAAGTGGAAATCGACCCCCCCCCCTAAAATTAGGGTTAGGGTTTAAATTTTAAAAAAAATTTAAAGAAAAAACCCTAGAAAAAAACATGTATCTAAAACAATTAAAGATTCGATTTTTATTACGTTTTAGTAATCAATTACATGTTATCCATGGCTCGTGATGCCACTGTTAGAGTTTGACAATCAAAGTACACATATTGCGGAAGCTAGGATCAGGTAATAACACTTATATTTTGGAAGAACCAAAATCGATCCAAGATCCCTTGGGAGGGGTTGAACCGATCGGCCACAAAAGAAAGAGACAAGGAGAAAAGATTTAGGGTTAGTGTGTGTGCACAAAAGATGTGAAACCCTAATCCTTGGCCTTGTATATATACTAGGTGAATCTTGGAGCTCAAGTAAAGCATGGGTCGACCCATGGGATGGGCTTCGACCGGCCATAGCACCCAAAGGGTGTTTCTAGATCTTTCTTGACTCCCAAGTTACACTCTAGTCCTTATCTTTCGTTACTAATGATAATTAGTCCATACGTTTAATAACTAACGACCATTTAGTCCATTAAGTGTTTATAAATATATATATACGATACATTTAACATATATATATTTATTATACATTATTCTTGTTTGTAAAGTGTGCAATCCCGAGGTCTCGGGTTCGATACTAGACATTTACTTATTAATATTTATACGTAACTTTTAACAGCTTGGGGCAATATCTATAAAGGAAATGAATGTTTTCAACATATATTTAGATACAGCTGTATAGGAACTTAACCATACGTGAATTGTATATCTGATTAAATTAGCATCATGAGTTTCCAGCTCATGTTAGGATTATTGATTCCTTACTTGAATTTGATTGATTATTTATATGATTATCTATGATTATAGACAATATTATTCAATACTCGTTCCATTCTGTTTGTATTTATCATTTCCAAATATTCTTGAAATCTATCAAAATAATGGTTTTCCATAAAACTCTATGAACTCACCAACCTTTGTGTTGACACTTTTAAGCATGTGTATCTCAGGTAATTTAATGGAGCAGGACAAGACACGGAGTGGGCATATATTACTCTGATAAATTAAAATGGTGTAAAAATCAAATTTGTCATTTTTACAAGCCTTTATAGCTTTTAATAAGATTTTAAATCAATTGGTTTATCTTTTTATCAAAAATATTATTTGAATGACAAATAATTTTCAAAACGCTTCTTTTAAGCCGTTTTATGAGATTAAAACTTCGATCCTCCCCGTAACACCCAAATTACTTTTCCGCTGCGACAAACTTAAATTTGGGGTTGTTACATGTAGGTCTGACTGACGAGACATTTCGTCTTTTTCCCCCAAGGCCCTATATAAAGGTTCATTTGATTTTATTTTTTAATGTTTTACTTTGGCTTTGTGCGTGTAATTTGCTGTCTGCTTCCCCGTATCTAATTCAGGTGCGTTCTTCATTTCTTACCTATTTCCCCTTCGGTTAAGTTAACCGTTCCCCTCATCCATATATGGCCTCCGAACCTCTCAATGGGGGTGCGTCCGGGTCAGCGCAAGAGGGACCATCCGGTTCCACGACGGAGGATATTGTTCCCAAGTTTGATATGCACACATATACCTCCATGATGACGGAGGAGGAGGTGAGACATGCGGCAAGGCTATATGGGATTCCGGAGGATCTTCATCCGAGAGTTCCTCCGGAGGGAATGACTATGAATAAACTTCCGGCTAATGCTATCGGGATATATGAGCAATATCTGGAGTTCTCTGGGATCCGTGTTCCCTTTTCTACTTTGCTCCTCCAGATTATCAAGTATTTTCGGGGTGCATCTTTCTCAGTTGGTACCAATCGGTCTGACTAAGGCTATCTTGTTCGAAATATACTGCCAGAGTCTGGGCTTCCCACCGTCTTTAACTTTGTTCCGGCTGTTTTATACTCTTCAAAAGCAAGGTCATTGGTTCTCCTTTGCCCGTAGGACTAGTAGAGCTGCTCAGAAGAGGATCTTTAATGAAACTTGCTCCAGTTTAAAACACTGGAAGGATAGATTTTTTCTTATTGACCGCCGAGCCATTCCCGATGCTATGGCTTGGAGGCATCAGGATTCCAGCGTGTCTGATACTCCTCCCTTTGGTGGGTATAATGAAGATCATATGGCCCTACTGACGGAGAAGATTGTTGATATCCGGCCAATTCATCCGGCATTGTTATTTGAATCAGGTTTAACAAAGATCTGGGCGCACCCAAAGCTGCATCCGTGCTTTAAGGACTATGAGGGGAATGGTAGCGCGTCGTCTATGTGACTGTTTTGTTATTTTATTGTCATCGCCCTCCCCCCTTTTTTTATATTTTAAATTTAATTTGTTGCCTTTGCAGTTGTCCCTATGTCTTGCTATCTCAAATTTTCCTTGGTGGAGGGTTCTAGAATTGGCAGGGGTACACCCTTAGCTGAAGGTGAGACTATCCCTCAGCATACCACTCCACCCCTCGCGGCTGGGAAACGTCTATCGAATAAGACTGGGCTGATGAAAGTTGCTGAGAAGGCCGACCAGCGGGTGTTAGATAGTCGATTGGCTAAAGAGAGGAAGAAGCAGAATGCTCCCCCCCCCCAACAGCCCGCCAAGAAGCGACCTGCTGGTGAGTCTACTCGGCCGGCGAAGAGGAGGACAAACTTGACAGTCGTTGAGGATGTTGACTTGACATCTGATGAAGATGAGACTCAAACTCGCTCTCCATCGCCAATCAACGTTCATCATCCGGAAGAACCTTCCGTGACCCATGAGCAGACTGATACTTCAAATATTGAAGCTATGGTGGAGACAGACATTGGGAACGAGGATGATGTGACCGGTGAGGGTGGTGGTAGTGGTCCGGTTGGCCCAACCGAGGAGATTCCTAATACGGAACGGCCTTTTCCCGAAGGTATATATATATATATATATATATATATATATATATATATATATATATATATATATATATATATATATATATATATATATATATATATATATATATATATATATATATATATATTTGGAAGAGAGGTGTTGTCTTTGTTAACCATCTCATCCTTCTCTCTTTTTTCTTTACGTATATAGGTTTTCATGCTTCAGTTTCTGGTGGCCAACATGTTCAGCCTTCTAGGGGGACGAGTTCCGGAGGTACCTTCGCCCCTCCTTATGCTTCATTCCTCCTTTTTCTTTTGTGTTTTTATTGATCGCTCGTTTCCCAGGTAATTTTTTCTGAAGGGGTGACACATCAGCTGAGCCTTTTATCCCGGGTTGGAATTTGACGGCGGGTGTGAGCTTGAATGATGCTGAGGTTTGTAGAGAGTTAATGATTCATCTGGCTCCCCCTTCGGTTCGAGCAGAACAGTCAGACTTGACTGACTATCAAGCAACCCAACGGGCTTGGTTCGAGCTATGTCGCAGCCACCTTGCTCAGGCGGATGTTCTCCAACGCTTTGAGAATTTGAGTTACCATTATGCTCAACTGTATAAGGATCATGAGGGCTGTGGAAGTCAGGCTGATCGGGTGAAAGAGTTTGAAACTCGCCTCCAAACTCAAGACCAAGTTATTGGAGATCTGACCAAATCCAACAGGGAGCTTCACCAGGAACATCAAGATTATGTTGACCGGGCAGCTGAATCGTCTGCGAAGTTGAGTGCTGCTGAGAAGGAGATGGATGACCTTCTGGAGAAAAGCAGAGAACAACTTGCCAGGGTTAAACAGTTGGAAGCTGCCCTGTCATTAAAGGAAGCAGCGTTGGGTGAGTCTGAGAAGAAAGGTGCTGAGCTTGAAAAGAAGGTGGAGCCGTTGACCATTGAGACTAGCCAGGCGGAGATTCTGAGGTTCAATTATTTCCGTCAACTTGTTCTTACCGTTGTGAAGAGGCTTCGAGCTAGCAAAGAGTATCAGATGGCCTGGGCTGAAGCTTTCAATGCCTCTTTAGATGCCGGATGGTTGAAGGGCATAAAATATGGCCGGAATGAAGATGAGGTAAATGCTATCATTACCGCTGATGAGAGCTTTGAGGTGGAGCCTACCTTTAATTTCAAAGAGATTTATGATGGTATGTTCGACCGCCAGTTCCCTTACGTTAAGAAAGTTGCCTCATCCTTCCGGTTACCTCTTGCGGACCTCATGAATATCCTACCTGCCGGAGAAGAAACTACTCCAGGTGCCGAAGCGTCCGGGAATGATGCTTCTGCTGGGAATGCCCCGGATCCGTAGCTTGTCTTTATGTTTATGTATTGATAACCTTTGAAACATTTTATTCGGTGATGTAATAACAATTATTGGGCAACCATGTATATATATGTTTTGTGGGATCGTGGATTGTCCTTCCCCCCCCCCCCCCCCCCCTTTTTTATGTGTTAATTATGAGGTGCATTTTTATGTTAGCTATTTACCGGAGGTTCGTTGTCACTTTTGAGCATTGATCACTTTTGTCTTTGGTAGTTTGTCTTTGACGCCGTAGTGTCTCTAGGTTTTTAATTGACCTCTTTTGCCTCTAGCACCGTAGTGCTTTTGGGACTTGGTTTTATTTTACCTTCCTCGCCTCTAGCACCGTAGTGCTTTTGGGACATGGCTTTATTTTACCTTCCTCGCCTCTAGCACCGTAGTGCTTTTGGGACTTGGCTTTATTTTACCTTCCTCGCCTCTAGCACCGTAGTGCTTTTGGGGGAGGAGTGTCCTTTAATGTTTTTACGCTTTTGGGACCTCTTTTCGTATTTATGTGTATATGCACGTGTGGTATCCGGACGGAGGTAGCTAATCTCTATCCGAATTTCCATGTCACTATCCAATAAATCGTTGCTGAAAATTGTTCCCTCCGTCATTCGGAGGGAAGCTTAAGTAGTATCTGCATTAACAAATGTGCAGCAAAATGGCATAACAGCCTTACACTTGGAATTCTAAATAGAATACATATTATAAGTAATATTTCCGGAAGTTGACAGCATGCCATTTCCGGGGGACTTCCTGATCGTCCATCGTCTTCAACTTATATGATCCATTCTGATAAGCTTCCGTCACTTGGTATGGTCCCTCCCAGTTTGGACCCAACTTTCCCTGGTCCTCTTGTCTACTGGCTTCGTTCCTCCGGTATACAAATTCGCCCGGTTTGAAGGATACCGGATGGACTTTCCGGTTGTAGTATTTCTCTATCTTTGTTTTGTACCTTGCCTCTCTTACCGCTGCTTCTTCTCTCCTTTCTTGTAGTAAGTCAAGGTTCAGACGCATTTCCTCTTCATTCATCCCCTTCTGTATCATCATTGTTCGGTATGTGGGCATACTGATTTCCGCCGGTATGACTGCTTCGCTTCCGTATGTGAGGCTAAAGGGGTTTCACCGTTGCTTGTTTTGAGAGTCGTTCTGTGAGCCCAGAGGACGTTAGGAAGCTCATCTACCCATCCAGCTTTTTCTCTTCCTAACCTTCTTTTTATTCCTTTCATCAGACTATTGTTCGCCGCTTCGACCAGTCCGTTGGCCTGTGCATGAGCTACTGCCGTGTTTATTTGCCGGACGTTCAATCGGTCACACCATCCTTTGAACGGATCATTGACAAACTGAGTGCCATTGTCCGTGACTATAATCCCAGGGAGCCCAAATCTACAAACGATGTTATTCCATGTGAATTTTATGACCTCTTTTCCTGTTATCCGCGTGAGCGGTTTTGCTTCTACCCACTTGGTGAAATAATCAATCGCGACTATAACAAACTTGGCTTTACCGATAGACTGCGTTAGGGGACACAAGATGTCCATTCCCCATTGGTAAAATGGCCAGGGGGCCATGATGGAGGTCAGGTTAGTCTTTGGTAATCTGGGAACGGAAGCATGAATTTGACATGAGTCACATTTCCTGATTTCGTTTCTAGCGTCCCTGTGCATGGTGGGCCAATAGTATCCTTGCCGAATGGCTTTAGCGACCACGGTCCGTGGCTCAGAGTGCATGCCACAAGCACCCATGTGAATCTCCCAGATAACGTAGTTGGCCTGTAAGGGTCCTACACACCTGAGCATCGGTGTGAGATAAGACTTCTTGAATAGCACACCGTCTTCTATCATATACTGATTGATTTTCATCCTCAATGTTCGAGCCTCATTCTTATCCTCTAGCCATACCCCTTCCTCCAGGCACCGGATGATGGGAGTCATCCAGTTCTCACCTTCCTCTTCAACGACAGAGTTCACCTCTTATTTCTCAATTGACCGCTCCGACAGTACTTCCACAAGGACCTCTAATGAGGCAAAAAATGAACCGTTTTTAGGGGGTCATTTAAGCCCGGAATTGAATTTATTTGATCAAATATTGCCCTAAATCGTTCCTTTTGTGATTTTAGGTACTTTGGGAGAGAAATCTGGAAAAGGAAGCAATTCGGACGTTTTTGGAGCATAAAAGTGAAGAAAACGCCAAAGTCTTAATTTTCCTTGCTGGGAACAGTAGGTGACGGCGTCAAGAAGAAAATCTTGACGGCGTCAAGAGTAATTTCCATGACGATCCAGTACATATTTGACGGCGTCACAAGGTAGGGCGTCAAGAGGAAAATGCATGACGGCCTGGAAACACATAACACTTGACGGCGTCAGATCTGGATCAAGGCAGTCCGAGATTTATTTTGGCGGCGAGATGACGGCGTCACAAATTTGTTCTTGATGCCGTCAGACCCTATTTCCTATATATAGTTTTCTAATTTTCACATTAAAAAGATAGAAGCTTTGGGAGAAACCCTAAGTACGAACTTGGTACGAATTTTACAGGTTTTTCAAGGGTTCTTAGCCCTTGATACCTTTCATGTGTAATTGAGATAAGTATTCTTTTAATTCAATCAATATGTCTATGTGTTGGTTGTCTATATCTTGTTCTTGTCTTAATTCCATCATGCTAGGCTAGATCTATCTTGTGTTTGCTTGGATCTAATGAAACCTAGATGTTAATTATGTGTTGATTACTTGTTTATGGTTGTATTGGATGAATGAATTCGATGTTAGGCTTAAGAAAACTGGCAGATCTCCAATTGGTAACATGCTTGAACGTCTTAAGAAACATGAACTGACGTGCACTAGGTTTTATTGATTGTATTTAATGCATGAGTAAATTCTAATGATCCCATGTTAGGAGCTTCTTAGCCGGCTCGACATAGGAGTGAAGTAGGCACTCATAGGATTAGGGAATTAAGTGCGCCACCCCATGAATGGTATTAAGGAATACAATCCGTCATCCACGCAACTATAACAAGTAATTAACGTGTAAAAGATATCTAGGGAGTAGTGAAATCTAAGTAAACACATTTTCTCCACTTATTGCTCACAACCTTAGTTTGATTTAGTTTATTTTCATTTTTAGTATTTTATTTTGATTGCATCTTTAGTATTGGGTTAGTTGACTAGCAACTAATTCCGCCCAAATCCTTCAAACCCGAGATTTTTACTTG
Organism: Artemisia argyi; assembly: GCA_030686995.1. Taxonomy (NCBI): domain Eukaryota; kingdom Viridiplantae; phylum Streptophyta; class Magnoliopsida; order Asterales; family Asteraceae; genus Artemisia; species Artemisia argyi. Next base: position 17,617 of record JARVZY010000387.1, on the reverse strand, counting down.
TTTTCTAAAAAATATAAAAATACAAAAAAAATAATCATCCCTCATCTTTAGAACTAGTATTTAGGTTTTCTAATCCTAGCGACACTATTCCTAGCTGAACGATCAATCCCCCCGGTACTTGTCACTATACTATACTACAACGATCAGGTACACTGCCTGGTGGGGGTTGTAAGCTTCTCAAGATCCCTTGAGAGGTAAAGCCTGGTACGATTCCCACGTATCAAGTTTTTGGCGCCGCAGCCTGGGGAATAGTTATTGTCTAGGTTAGAATCTCTTTTTATTAGGTCTACTTGCTAGATTCCTTTCTAGTAAGATTTTATTTTTATTTTTAGGTTTTCTTTAGTCTATCTTATTTCTTCGTGTTTTTGTTTGTAATAGTGTGGTCTTTATGGAATCAGAGAGTCGTCGTTTAGAAATTAGCAAGAGGCTTATTGCGCATAAAAGAAGAAAGAGAGAAGCTAACACATTTAAGTAATTCATTAAGTCTCTCCAAATGAAAATTGAGTTTACAGACTTCGCTCCAACCCCGGATGAATTGAGTTACCACAGGTTCCTCTTACAACATCCTTGCCCCTCAAAATATAGAAAGACACCATGGATTAGGAGGCATAACTTCAGGAACATAAAAATTCATTGCATGATTGGGTACATGTCTAGAGAGCATACATACGTTGACTTAAAAGCACCCATGAATATCATGTCTAGGCTCTATTACAATTGGATAAAGAACGAAAGGTTAAGCCCTAGAAAAGACCCTTACAATTCTAATAGGCTATGTAACTTTGTCAGGAGAGTTAAAGGGGTACACATCTTTATAGGAAATTTTACTTATCAATGCGACTTTGTAATCCTAGAAGATGTTAGCAGCATTATTGATCCACACCTTGGAGAAGTAGTCTTAGGACAACCTTTTGTTGAAAAGACTAAGATGTATTACGACCATGAGAAGGGGATAGCTCAGTTTACTGATGGGATAGAGAAGGTCACTTTTATGATGCCTTACATGAAGGAAGAATTAAAGGGCATCAAGAATCTACAAATTGATGAGATTCGACCCTATGAGGTTAAGGAAGATGGAATTACTGATGAAGCCTATTATGAGAGGAGGAGAACTTACTATTCGGGTTGCATGAATCTAGGCCCGGAATACAAGCGTAATGAGAATTGGGTTAGATGTTTTGAGTTAGCACAAAAGTGGGAAAGGAAAACGTAACCCATGACCTTGAGTCTAGCTACAAGACTCATAAATAAAGAAAAGCGCTTCTTGGGAGGCAACCCATGTTTTGTGTGATTTTACTTTGTTTGTTTGTTATTTGCTTCCGTATGCATGCCTTATTTTTTGTTGTTGGTAGATCATGTTTCTAAATTAAGTAGTGGAAATACTTTACTTTCGTTGTTTTGGCCTAGTCTTAACTCCACCTAAAAGTATTTTTGCAAAAGATAAGTGTAAGGGGAAACCCCAAATATGTTTTTAAGAAACAAACCGATCATGATTCTCCACAATATTAAATGAACATTATATTCGTATTTGTTAGAGTCAAATGCTTGTATTGAGTCATAATGAAGTTTTGCAGGATTTTCCAGGAAGTAGGACCAAGTTTTTCCAGAAATTTTCCAGAAACTTAACATAAGAATTTCTGCAGGTCACTTCTGACGGCGTCAAGAATTAATTATTGACGGCGTCACGTGTAAAAATCTGGAAATTTTACCGGTTTTGTTTTTCTAACGGAGTCTTATGGTTTTTGTGAATTATTAAGTTTTATAATCTCCAGGAAATCTGCAAACTTCATTCCACAAGCATTATATCTTATTTTGTTTTCTAGGATTTAGTAACTTATATAGGATGCCGCCGATTTTACGCGAGGTTGCCTTGTCTATTTTCTCAGGATTTACAGGTTATGTATGACAAGAAGATGACTTATATTCTGGAAGGGAAGCTTTGATTGTTCATTTTCTTGGAGGAAGATCTAACCTGGCCACCTTATTATCCATACCGAGCGAATCAGGGGAGTATTTGAATTCATTCTTTTTACTTTTTCACTTTTACATTCTTTACTTGAACATTGGGGATAATGTTCATCTTAAGTGTAAGGGGAAGGTAAAAAGATGATACCTTACATATGCACTTTCGCTTGAGTTTGTTTTGTTTGATGGTAGATGTGTAATAAAACTATGAGAAATACTTGTTAGTGTAATTTTAGCACCAAATTTAAATTTTTTTACAACATTTAGGAGTGAAACTTTAGCCATAGCAAGCGTCTCATGGATAGGAGATTGTATGACTAGCACATAACCGTATATTCAGAAAAATTTTCCACCCAAATATGTGAGGTTCGCCTTAGATTTGATAGGAAAAGCATTTACTATTAGTGCTTATGAGTGTACCGGTAGCATTTAGATTCTAGAACTTGCGTTAGTGATGCATCCCGAGACCGCTAGTGAGACTACATTCGTGTAGTATGATTTACTACATGATAAGAGGCATTAGGATCACCCTTGTGTTAAACCCGTATCATAATTACTTGACCATTTATGTCATATTATTTGGCTAGTTAAGTCAACTAATTTTTCCCACACCCTTAGCGTTGTACTCATTTTTAGTACACGAAACCCCTAGTACACCCCTCCGAGCCTATCCTTTCGTTTCTAACTTTAAGCATTTTACTTAAAGGAAGAATTTGTTACACCCCACTTAAATGTACACCCAAATCGCCTTAGCCTTCTGTGTATGCGCTCATTTTTTAGTGCATTATTGTTATTTGTTAAACCCTAAGTTAACTATCTAATTGATTACATGGTTGCTAAGTCGAGTCATATCCTTGTACATATTGTTTTGGGACGATTGGGACTCATGGGTAAAGTACTTATTTTATGGAGTAATGGGGAAGAACATCATTTATTACTCCCATATGTACGTTAATCTTAAAAGTACTCCAAGTGTTTTGATTTTCTTAATTCGAGTCATTAGATTAGTTAATTGTAAAGTATGTAAAGATTCAAGTGTAAGGGAAATGTTCATTCCCTATGATGTATTATTTTGGATGGTAGGGTAAGAGTGTATGCAAAAAAAAAAAAAAAAAAAATAAAAATAAAAATAAAAAAAAAAAACATACGGACTACCATCCCTTTTCATTCTATGTTCATTTTATGTTTTTGTTATTTTTCATTTATTAGCTTAAGTCAAGTCTAGTCTTGGCTTAGCAACGCCATATTGTACATGTAATTAACCAAGTTTGTTAACTCGCCACCAGTAAAACTTCCTTTATCCAACAAAACCGTGTATTTCATATCCCTACACCTAACGTTACAACCCTTTAAAAGTCCTCTTTGATAGTTTATCCTAGGTGCTTACGCCATGTGGTGGAGGTTTGATCCTTTCCCAAGCCTATGGTAATCTATTTTTCTATGACAGGTAGTGAGAGATATCTTCCGTTTCCATATTGTAATTTATACTTTATTACACCCGAGAGATGTGAGTATCTAAACACTATTTGTGAGGTGCTAGTGTATGACCTCCGTGCTTGTCTATTGGTCTTTAGCGGAATGATTATTTGTTGTAATTACTTTTATATTAGTGTTAAATGACCCCTAACTTGTATTTTGAGTAGAATAAAAGTGCATTTGCTTGAGGACAAGCAAATCTCAAGTGTAAGGGTATATGATGAGGCGAAAAATGAACCATTTTTAAGGGGTCATTTAAGCCCGGAATTGAATTTATTTGATCAAATATTGCCCTAAATCGTTCCTTTTGTGATTTTAGGTACTTTGGGAGAGAAATCTGGAAAAGGAAGCAATTCGGACGTTTTTGGAGCATAAAAGTGAAGAAAACGCCAAAGTCTTAATTTTCCTTGCTGGGAACAGTAGGTGACGGCATCAAGAAGAAAATCTTGACGGCGTCAAGAGTAATTTCCATGACGATCCAGTACATATTTGACGGCGTCACAAGGTAGGGCGTCAAGAGGAAAATGCATGACGGCCTGGAAACACATAACACTTGACGGCGTCAGATCTGGATCAAGGCAGTCCGAAATTTATTTTGGCGGCGAGATGACGGCGTCACAAATTTGTTTTTGACGCCGTCAGACCCTATTTCCTATATATAGTTTTCTAATTTACACATTAAAAAGAGAGAAGTTTTGGGAGAAACCCTAAGTACGAACTTGGTACGAATTTTACAGGTTTTTCAAGGGTTCTTAGCCCTTGATACCTTTCATGTGTAATTGAGATAAGTATTCTTTTAATTCAATCAATATGTCTATGTGTTGGTTGTCTATATCTTGTTCTTGTCTTAATTCCATCATGCTAGGCTAGATCTATCTTGTGTTTGCTTGGATCTAATGAAACCTAGATGTTAATTATGTGTTGATTACTTGTTTATGGTTATATTGGATGAATGAATTCGATGTTAGGCTTAAGAAAACTGGCAAATCTCCAATTGGTAACATGCTTGAACGTCTTAAGAAACATGAACTGACATGCACTAGGTTTTATTGATTGTATTTAATGCATGAGTAAATTCTAATGATTCCATGTTAGGAGCTTCTTAGCCGGCTCGACATAGGAGTGAAGTAGGCACTCATAGGATTGGGGAATTAAGTGCGCCACCCCATGAATGGTATTAAGGAATACAATCCGTCATCCACGCAACTATAACAAGTAATTAACGTGTAAAAGATATCTAGGGAGTAGTGAAATCTAAGTAAACACATTTTCTCCACTTATTGCTCACAACCTTAGTTTGATTTAGTTTATTTTCATTTTTCGTATTTTATTTTGATTGCATCTTTAGTATTGGGTTAGTTGACTAGCAACTAATTCCGCCCAAATCCTTCAAACCCGAGATTTTTACTTGCTTTCTAAAAAATATAAAAATACAAAAAAAATAATCATCCCTCATCTTTAGAACTAGTATTTAGGTTTTCTAATCCTAGCGACACTATTCCTAGCTGAACGATCAATCCCCCGGTACGTGTCACTATACTATACTACAACGATCAGGTACACTGCCTGGTGGGGGTTGTAAGCTTCTCAAGATCCCTTGAGAGGTAAAGCCTGGTGCGATTCCCACGTATCAACCTCTTTTGTTAAATGATTGAAGGCGACTGTGGCTAACTTGCTTAGGACGTCTGCTTTTTGGTTTTGTGACCGCGGAATGTTACAAATTGTGAACTCTTTAAAGACCGATGAGTACTCCTTAGCCTTAGTGAGATATTTGATCATATTCGAGTTTGTGGCAGTATAATCTCCGTTCAGCTGGTTGGCCACCAATTTGGAATCCACGCAGGCTTTTATGTTCCGGACTCCCATATCCGCTGCAATTCATAAACCGACCAACAATGCCTCATATTCTGCCTCATTGTTAGTACTGGTGAAGTCCAATCGGAAGGCATAAGTATATTTGGTTTTGGTGGGGCTAATGAGGACAAGGCCCGCTCCGGACCCTTTTGCATTGGATGCCCCGTCAGTATATAAGGTCCACCGTCCTTTTTCATCTTTGCTTTCCTTCCGGGGTGGCTACTGAAAGTAGGAAGGAGAGTCATTTCCGATCGGAGTTTCCGATAGGAAATCCGCCAATACCTGACCTTTGATTGCATACCGGGGCATATATTCTATGTTGTAAGCACCTAACTCTACTGCATATTTGGCGAGCTTTCCGGACGCCTGAGCCTTATTAAGAATCTGCTTAATGGGTTGATCAGTGATAACTTTGATTGGGTGAGCTTCGAAATATCGTCTTAACCTCCTTGACATGTGTAGTAAGGATAATGCGAGTTTTTCCATGGGAGCGTAATTTCTTTCTGCCTCACTTAGAGTTCTGCTTACATAGTGCACCGGTTTTTGCTTGCCCTTTCTTTCAGTCAGTAGGACAGCACTAACTGACTCGTTTGCCGCCGCGAGGTACACGTACAAGTTTTCTTTATGCGCCGGGGTTGTGAGTGATGGTAGATCTGTGATGAGCTTCTTCATGTCTTCGAAGGCCTTTTTCCGCCTCCTCAGTCCACTTATACTTGTCCTTATTTTCCTTAGTAATGTTCTTGAGGGTATCAAAGAAGGGTAAGGATCATTCAGCCGATCGAGAGAGGAACCTATTCAGTGCCGCCAACTTCCCGCTGAGACTTTGCATTTCCCGAAGCGTGCGTAGAGACTGCATATCCAAGATGGTCTTCGTCTTTTTAGGGTTTGCCCGGATTCCCTCTGACGTCACTAGGTATCCTAGGAATTTTCCTTCTTCCATCCCGAACGAACATTTCTTGGGGTTCAACTTCATGTTGATTTTTCTTAGGTTTGAGAACGTTTCGGCGAAATCTTCGATCATAGTCCTTTCCTCCCTACTTTTGATTACCATGTCATCGACGTAGGCCTCCAAGTTCCTTCCCAGCTGATCTTGGAACACCGAGTCAACCAGCCTCTGGTAGGTAGCCCCTGCGTTCTTTAAACCGAATGGCATTTTGGTGTAGCAGTACGTTCCCTGGTCTGTGTAAAAGGCTGTCTTTTCCTCGTCTTCGACGGCCATTTGCACCTGATGGTAGCCTTTATATGCATCTAGGAAATACTTATACTTGTATCCCATGACAGACTCAATTTTCCAGTCAATGTCCGGCAGGGGGTAATAGTCCTTTGGGCAAGCAGAATTAACATTTTTGAAATCCACACACATCCTCCAACTCCCATCACACTTTTTTACCAAAACCGGGTTCGAAATCCATGTCGGATATTTAACTGGACGGACTATGCGCGCTCGAACCCACTCATCAACCTCCGTTAACACTGCTCGGCTTCTATCCGGGGCAAACACTCGCCTTTTTTGGCTCACCGGTTCTATTGAGGGGTTTACATTCAGGCGATGTTTGATTATCCTTCTGGGGACTCCTGTCATATCGGCCGGCTCCCATGCGAACACGTCCATGTTCTGGATGAGGACTGCTTTTAAGAGTTTCCGAGCTTCATCGGTGAGATTCCTACCAACGGTAACGAGTTGATCTGGATAAGCGGGGTTGACCATTATTGTTTCAGGTGCACTTTCCTCCGGATCTTTTTCCCTCATCATTTCTTTCTGTTCTAGCAATGTTTGCTCCTTTTCCAACCTTCTACATTCAGAGATAGTAGCCGAGCGGGTCACTAGCGTTGCTACTCCCCTTGGCGTGGGAAATTTCATCATTGAGTGTACGGTCGATGGTATGGCCTGAAGGCTCCGTAAGCCTGTCCTTCCAAGGATAACATTATAGGGAGATGTCGCTCTGATGACGGTGAATTTCATCGTGGTCCTCCATGACAGGCCCTCGCTTCCGAACTCTACTTCTAACTCTATCTTTCCCAGGGGCTTTTTCACATTTCCGGCGAAGCTTAGCAAGTCTGTGTGTGTCGTTCTTAGTCAAGACTTGATGGTTGGGCTGAGGTTCTCGAAGCAGTGTTCGAACATAATTTCTACGGAGGCTCCTCCGTCGACAAATATTCGTCTTACTAAATATCCTTCTATCACTGCTTCTACTATGAGAGGCTCATCTGACAAATCGTATGGATGGACGGGAGGGAATGTGATGGGAGCCTTCATCCAATCCTCAATATTCTCGCGATCCTTTCTCTTCTTCTTGTCCGGCCAGGCTTGAATCATATTGATCACCTTCCCCTTTAAGGGAGCCTCGTCCCTACGGTCTCCCCCTCGGTGTCTCACGTCCTTAACGAGGTGATTGAGTTTCCCTGATTCCAAAGCGGCCTCTAATTGTCTCCGAAGTTGGTGGTAGTCGTTTGTGTCCCTTCTCCATGTGATAATCACAGAATTTGTCCTGATTTTCCTTCCTGGGTGGGTAGTTCAACGGCTTGGGTGGTGGTAGCCGCAACTGAGGTTCGGTGGCTAAAATCTCCTTAGGATGTTTGGTGGGAGAATCCAAGGTAAGTCGCGGGGGATGATATGCCGGACGATTGTGATGATCATTCCTTCCTGGTATCATTACCGGCTTATCTCGAGGGCGATAGGGTGCGTAACCGTCGCGCCCTTGATAGGTCAGACGTCCCTCATTAAACCTCCTATCGTTTCTGTATACCCCTCTTTGTGGCTTCTCGTCCCGGCGGAAATTATAATCCAACTGTTTTTTGAAAGGCTCGGACCTTTCCCCTTTTGGTAATTCCGTGTCAGCAAAGGCTTTCTCTGACCAGACAAAGTCATCAAGGCGGGTCATCATCTCCGTTACTGTTTTAGGGACTTTATCGGCATACCGCTTCGCCAATTCCGGCCAACGACATGCATTCATAAAAGAGGAGATTTTCATGACCTCCGGGACTCCCAGAATGAAGCCAGTCTCTGTGGTCCACCTTTCCTTGAATTCCGGGAGGGACTCGTTTGCTTTCCTGCCGATCTTTGTAATCTCCGTAGGGTCTTTAAAGCAGGCTTTATGCAAAGCAAAACGGGTCACAAACTGTTCTCGGAGATCCGCCCATTCGTCGATACTTCCTGGTATTAGTTTATCAAACAATCCTCTAGCTCTTCCGTCCAACGTCTGTTGGAACATCCGGCACCACACCGGCATAGGCCATTCCCCATGCATGGCCGCTCCAGTGAATCGAGTGAGATGGTCCTCCGGATCCGTAGACCTGTCATAGAGCTTGATGTGAGACGACATCTTGTGCTCCGGTGCGGAAAACTCCAAGATTCTCCGCGACAACAGTGACCGGGATATTTCTTTAAACGGCTTCCCTAAATCCTCATCAGCTACCTTTACCCCGGTGGCTATCCCTTCGTTTTTCTTGGCAACACGGCCATTTGGTTCATCGTCCTCGAAATCTAGTCGTATTGGTGTAACGTTTGCTCGTCGGTTGTGTTCTACGATCATAGACTTCAGAGTGGACACGTAAAGATCGATTTGTTCCCTAGTGACCGGAGGGGTATTGTTCCTTTCCTCTCTGGAACCACCAGGTCCAAGATTTGGTCCGCCGGGACCGGAACTCGACATCCTATAACCTTGGTAGATTGAATGCGGGTCCCACATATGGTGCCAATTTGTTTAAGTAAATTCTTGCGGGAGGTATGGATGCCACGAAGTGTCTCTTATTGTAGCGTCCGAGGCCTTCGGTATCTGTAGTAAAACCAAAAGCGCGTTAGCCTCGCCCCCGGTGTTATCCCAGGACCAAGCTCCGGCGTGAGAGTAAGTGGAGGTTCGGATATAAATGTGTGTGTGTGTTTTTTGGTAAAGAATCTTAAATGCATATGAGTAAATGAGTTCTATTTATACTACTTCAAAACTGTACCTGTCTACTGTTCCGATATTGTGCGAGGAACAAGTAGGTCACTATTCCTGACATCTAGGGTATGTTCTGACAAGCCACCCTAGTGTTAGGGTGTCAGATAGATTTACCACGTGGCCGACCTAATCCCGCGAATTTAGGGGAGACGGACGGAGTTGTCTAGTATGTCCGATGCTGTTCCGGAGTGTGTCACCGTCCGGAAGATATGACCGGATGGTCACCTACATGAACAACTCTAAACCTTAAACTTTATTAAATAATCATGGTTCGGCCTTTCTAAATTTCAAGAACCATATATTGGCCCTCCCAGTAAAATCGGTCAAACTCCGCCACTCAATCTTACTATCTTAGCACAACACGAATAACTCCAGAATTCATGTAGTTAATTTCTTGTTCTACATACACGAGAATTCTCTATAGCCTTTGTTTTGTACAGTGTCAAATGTTTTATTACGTTTTAAAATTTCATATTTGAATTGGTATAATTTATCGGTCATTCCGTCCATCTTTGCGCAACTTTCTTAGTTATTCTCCTACATTCCCCCAGCTTTATCATTCGTCAACGAAAAATGAATACATTATTAACCATCATTTTTTTATATCACTTGTTAACTAGCTTCATTATCCTTGTTTTGTGTCTTAATGTGAAGTCGTGTTTTTTAATGCAAGGTTTACTTTAGCGATAAAAATAGGTTTCAAATCTAAGTCTAGTTTTTTCCGCGTTATAAAACTTACAATTTTGTTGTTAGTGGTTAAATTCAATGACTCGTTCCCTTTTGAAAATCATGAAAACAAATAGTTCCCAAACAATTTGAGTTATGCTTGAAAGGATAAAAGCAATGATTATGAAAGCAAGGTTCAAATTCTTAACGAACGAAGCATCGAAAAGTGTATATTAACTAAACAAATGATTGGTTAACGCTTCATGGGTCTCCTCGAACAGATAATGAAAACCATAAAAGCAAAGAATAAGATTCCCATTTCTATGGCTAGAAATCTACATCGAATCAACAATAAAATAGTCACATGTCACATTGCTATCACGAATTGGTAGTCAATCAGCCGACCCTTTTTATATTATAATTGGTATAGGCGAGATTAATTGGATTGCATTTCCAGCAATTTTTAGGTACTTCTGGCGAGTTTTGGGTATTACTGGCAATATTTTCATTTAAAAACCGACATATAATAGATTTAAACAACGACTATAAGTGATTAAAACAAGTTTACGGCGAGTTTTGGGTATTTCCAATAAGTTTGACCACCGTTAAACATCATTGACAGCCGTTGAACACGGTTGACCAATTTACGCCTTTCTTTTTGCAAAAACATTGGCTGACATAGACATGTAACGACTCTTAAATTCATATCCAATATTCGATGTTTGTGATTTAAGAAAAATCCATACCCGCATTTAATAAGAGAAACTTATGTTCATCTTTCATCAACATCATTTGTAAATAAAAATTGAAAAATGATTGTTGTGCCTACTAATCAAGTCTACAAATGTACCTAATGATTTGATTGGTTGATTTCAAAAAATGATTGGTGGAAATTTAGAGAGAGAAAACACATAATAAAATTGTACAAGTGATTTATGCATTAGACATGTTTTTAAACTTGTGTTGTAGGTCTAAATAGCACTACTCATAAAAATTGGTCACTTGTTTGTTTTTCTTTTCGGAGTGTTTTGCTGGTTTAATGATTAGTAGTACTAGTAAATATACATTAGCGAGTGTAAATTTTTGCCACGCTTTGCTGCGAACGTTTGTATACTGTTTATTTTATCGTGATAGTTACCAACACATGTTATTTGGGGGCAAAAAAAAAAGAAAAAAAAAAAAAAAAAAAAAAAAGGTTAACGATACAGTTAATTACCTTTGTTGTCATATATTGATGAAACATATTTCGTATTAATTGCGAAATTTTTTAACACAATTATAGTGTGAAAAATCTTATGATTTTTTATATTTAACAACATTATTAAATGTATGAAACTTTTATGCAATTACAAATGTTAAAAAATTGATTTTTTAACACAATTTATAAAGCATGTAGAAAATATGAACAAATTAGTAAATAACTTAAAATTTTCATTAAACTAAAAAAAAAATAAAGCAACTTAAATAAGTTTAAAAGTGTTCATTAATATAATGAATAAGGGTAAAAATTGTAATCCTTACAAAAGCTATAAGGAAAAAACTACGTACTGGGTGTAAGAATGGAACCTTGAATCTTTTGCGTAAAAGTTAAATGTGTTAGAGGGCACAATGCACATCACCAACAACACATTGGCGTCGTTATTCTCCACCCCACCGCACTGGTTGCCATTCGTCCCTTCGACGACCCATTCACTGGCGTTGTTGGTTTTATTTTTTTTTACTTTTTTTAGTGAGTGGGGTATGTTTGATGGCATGTTATGGGACTTATACGCACCAATAACGGTTATGTTAATGAGAATATTTTAGTTATTGTGATGTTATTGGGTGTGTGCTTGTGTGACAAACCAATAACAATAACAATTATTCGCACTCCCCTTCGCGTAGCTCTCTAACCATCTTGGTAATCACTCATTGTTTAAATGCTTTTCATATATAGTGTAGATTATTTAGGAAAAAAAAAAAAAAAAAAAAAAAATTACAAATAATAAAACATGGATGATCATTGTTCTATATTTTAACTGTCGCTAGTCTTTGTCGTTAAATTATTTGTTCTGTTAGTCATCTTTTGTTAACTATTTGCACCGAAAGTCTTTATTTCTTATAATATTTATAATTATAATTATAATACATTGCCTTTCAAAAGAAAAAAGAGTAGTAACACATTTGTGATTTTTTTTTTTTTTCTTTCTTATTAGATAGGTATGCTTTATGTTTGCCTAAAACATGATTGGGTCACTTATCTATTTTAGGCAAAAACAAGTAACCAAATTAAAAGACATGTGAAACAAGAGATGAAAGTTGAAAGCAAAAGGCCCTCAGTTTCCTTATAACTCGCGCCATTGCTGCCTTGCATCCTTAAATGAAATATAAAAAGATACAGAAGAATATTGTATATATATATATATATATATATATACATAGATAGAAGACAATGAGAACCTTGACAAAAGAGAGTGGAAGGAGCACTCTGTGCATATATATTCATACTAGTGCTCTTCCTACGTCGAAAGCACGACATTTCTGTGGTTCTCTTTAATTTACCTTTTACACTAAAGGTATGTCCACTTTTGCATCAATATAGTTTATTAATGCAATGTGTTCTTCTTATTTGCATGTGTGATTCATTCTGGTTATGTATTTCTCCATTGTTTTTCGTATGCAGGCCTTTAGTGAAATAGCATATCCGAAAGGCTCAGATTTCCGTTAGGTAATATGGTTTTGTATTTCTTCTCTCATCTGTTATAGAATGTTTATGCTTGTGGTATATTGATTAGCTTAATTCGGGTTTAATTGAATTCGGAGAAGTTCATATTTTTTTCTTTTGGCTTATGTGGTTACCAAGTTGGGCTTATAGACATATGTAAAGAAGTCATAATTGGCTCAAGTTGATAAGCCAAATAAAGTGAGCGTATTAGCTTTTCAAAATTTAAATAAGCCCAAGAGACGAAAAAATAAGCTTAGTCCAAACACCTCCTTAGTTTGACATATTGTTAAATAGGTCAGTGTTTTTTTAATAGGCAATTAAGAGGATGTTTGGAATTGCCTATTCTTTCTGCTTATGTGGTTACTCTTAAAGTATATAAACAGTTTGTGCTTATTGAGATGAAATTAGAATTATCTTTTTACCATCACATTATTCTTTCTATCACAAAAGAAATGATATAAGCAAATCCAAACTTACTTTTCTAAACTGCTTACCTTTAAGCTTTACTTTTACTTAAGTGTACAGTATAAGGTACAAACACAAGAAGAAAAAGAAATAAGCAATCTCAAACACCCTTTTTTTTGGGTAAAGGGAGTGTACCCGGTCAATATAATCTCAAACACCCTTTAAACACAGGCTAAGCTAATTGCATTAATTTGTTACATGTTGGTTGAGATTGGCCATAACATATTTCTTTTTACTCGTGTGAAACTAATCAGGAATATGGATGAATGTGTTCTTCACCCACCATAGTGAAAGTTTCAGCAAGATGTCACACAAATCGTTTTAACTCTTAGAAAACTAACAGGCATAGGTAATTGCTGCTAACACTGATCGACTACCATTTTAGGAAAATACTGACCCATCCCGCCTTTCTTTTAGCAAATGATAATAAGATTATCTGATAAAATGAAAGGGCCTTTGGCTTTGTGCATGGTATCAAGGTGTACACACTTAGGTGTTCTGGGGTTGAGGGTTCAAGTGTCACTTGTGCCAAAAGGTGTAGTTCAAAGAGTGCAACCATAGTTTCTCAAAATTACACGTCTCGTCTCTATATATATTGTTGACAATTATATATTTAACAAATAGAATCCTCTTGACAGTGAAGCAAACGGGGATACAATGAATTTAGTGCTAGGAAAAATGGTGACATGTATAGCTACAGATATTCACTTTCTGTTTTTATATTGTAATCGTGGTCGTACAACCATAGTTGATTAGGTGGTTAAGTACATGGCTTATTGTGCAACTAGCAATTCAAGTTAATTTGATGATATGATCTTAAAATCCGAAATTAGGATTGAGGGTAGTGATGCTGGATTCTAAGAAGTTATTTCTTAGGTAGAAAATTCCCCTAAAAGACTCTGTGAAGCAATGTTCTAATGTTCACATATGAAAAGGATAGGATAGTATGGATATTAGATAATTTCTTGACATGAAGTTTTCACAACCCTTGTTGATCTGCAACCAGCACTAGCATTAGCTGGGATTGACATACTTGCCATGCTTTCTAGATAAATCATATTAAACCTTTGCTATCATCATGACCTAGATCTTACCTTTAATTGTCTAAAGGCCATGATGCCCCGTGTATGATCCTTGCATTTCGTACTACAGCTATAATCTTATATCTTTACTCATGTCTTTAGTAGCTTGGTAATCCCCTTTGTTGGGAAATTTTCAAAATATATTATGTTAAAATCATTTTGGGATTAAGTCTTAGGAAGGAAATTAAGAGTTTTGTTGTGTATTGTTGATGACCCACGAATAGGATATTAGTGACAGTTTTTCTGTCACAAAACCGTCGCTAATGAACCATTACAATTGTAAAGGTGAACCTATTCGTAAAGGTGGCGGTTAACACGCTTTAAATGGTGTCTGTGACTAAACCATCGCGTCTGTTAGAAACGTTCCAGTTAGTGACGGTTTTTCTGTCGCTAAACTTCACTTAAGCGTCGCTAATTGCACCTTTTGGTGAACCATTGTGACTATTTGAATGGTCACGAGCATGCCTATATATAGGGCCATTATTCCAGCGTTTTTGATCATCCAAAACCAAAAACAAACACATACAAAACCTTTCTTTCAATATACCCGATTGCTATACATAATAGTGCTATAGAATTATTATTTGTAGTGTCTTGAAACCCCCGATAACTCGGTAGTTCATCCGGTTATCACCACCATCGTGTAGTGTTGATAATTGCTACATACGTTGCTTCATTGTATCTTGGGAGGCAATTCGTCAGTAACCCATAACACGATTGTTCTAAAAGAACGGTGGGGGCGAAATTGCTTTAAGGAAAGAGAGCACTCGCCTTGAAGTAACAAGTAGTAGCATTAAACTTTATTTTACGAAACATTATTCTAGAACCCCGGAACTAACAATCTTAAAGCAATTTTCGTGTTGAATAATGGTGTTTGAGAGATATTGTCTGGTTGACGGAAAGAAGATTTCAAATAATGGAACATGCCCCAACAAAACATACAAATTGTAATTATGGTGGAACAAGGACTCGGTTCAATCATGCACTCTGGTACACAATTTCTATTCATTTTAATTTAACATCGACACAAATATGAATTAATTGCATTGTATTTGTGTTTATATTATTTACATATGGTATAACATGGTAAAATTGTGTGACTAATTGCATGATAATGATAAACTTCTTTAAATGATCAAAAATCACATATTGTAGATTTGATATGTCAATTTGTTGGATTAGTTGATATGCGTTGTTTATCAAAAGTATGACATACTTTATTAAATGATGGTATGTGTTAATTGGAAAAAAGTATGTTCGAATCTTTGATTCATGTATCATACCATAATTGCATGAAAATTGGTTTCTTGATAATTTAAGAACATGAATGTGCATGGAGGGATGCTACATCCACATAAGAAATCCACAAAAAAACTTCACACGCTGACGTGTCATGCCCTGATTGGTTTAATCATAGAGAAGAGAGAGAAACTATAGTAAAATCCACCAATCACTGACTGACACGTCAGCGTGTGGATTTTTTTTGTGGATTTCTTATGTGGATCTAGCATTTCTCATGTGCATGTGCCATCGTAATTAAATGCATGAGAAAAAGTGGAATAGGAATCATGTTTTCTTAAATTTGCACAAATACATGGGTGCAAGTATTAATAAACGAGAAATATTTTGCATTTGATTATTGTATATAATCTGGAATTTTTTATGAAATCGTATTCCATTCTATTTGTATAAAATATGACATTTGTCAATTGTCATGCATGATCACTGATTTACTTGTAGTTGGTCATATGATGTAAAGATCTAATCTAAGAATAACTTTACATATTTGTACTATTTGTACGTTGGCCCTTTTTATGACTCGTACATGTTATCTGAATTTTATTGAATTAAAAGCACCAATTGAAACAACCAAGGTACTGGAATTATATATCGAACACTGTGAATTCTGTTTAATTTGAAAACAGATTAGTAATTGATTTTAATCAATTGACAGTGCTCCTGATTGGTTGTGTGAATTAACTTGAGCGTGTGCTTTCGCTTACTAGTTGTTTAATTGACTATTAATGGTATGGTATTTAGCTTTTTGGCTTTGTACTCTAACTTGACATGACCCTGTCTATGTCATGAAAACTAAGTAAACATTCCAGTGGTCCCGGAATAACACGTGGGGATAGGATGTCCTAAACGAGTATTTAAATACTTGAATAAAACCATGGATTATGGCTTGAAATACAGCGGAGAGCAATCGGGGTTATATACTGATGCAAGTTGTATAACTGATCAAGGAGACTACACATCCACAAGCGGATGTATATTCACTCTTGATGGGGGTGCAGTGTCTTGGGGATCAAAGAAACAGAGCTGTTTAACAGACTCTACTATAGCAACAGAATTTATGGCATTGGCTTTATGCTGCAAAGAAACAGAATGGGTATGGGACTTATTAATGAACATACCCTTATGGTCAAAAACTATGCCACCATCTCTGTGCATTGTGATAGTTAATCTATACTATCAAGAGCATACAATCAAGTGTACAATGATAAGTCCAGACATATCGGACTTAGGTACAGACAAGTCAATCAGTTTGATAATTGAAAAAGGTGATCACCATTAGTGTCTTACTATTGAGTAAGAACTTATCATGCCAAAACTGATTGAAAATTGTGAGGGATGGGATCAAGCCCACATATAAATAGTCACCCATGATGGAACCTTGCCTTGACGCTTGGTATTTCACCAAGTCTCGAGATCAAGTAAAAGTACATCATCCGAACGTGACTGAAGTTCTGCGACATATACAATACACCATCACAAGCTTAGTGGAACTTGGAACCGTAATGAAGTTGAAGGTTGAATTTAATTCTTAATGGACTTATAACATAATTGTGTTGGATTGTTTTAAGTTACGGGAACAATCTTGATAAGGTCCACCTATCTGAATGTGGAAGTGAGGCCGCTTCCTATGAGTTCAAGGGCTTGGCTCTAAAGCATTCTGAGAAACCAAGATAAGACCCATGGCCAGTAAAAGGGTCGGCAAAAAGTGGATTGAATGAACGAGAGGAAGGATATGCGTGAAGCGTTTCCGCTTAACATATAAAGGAAGATGGTTCAATGGCTTTGGTCCAACCATTCTTACCCTAGTTAAGCTTGAGCTCTTTCACTACGTAAAGATTCAAGGTGTAATATTCCATCTTTACTTATGCATAACACCCCCGGGGTTTTCTGAATCGGGTTAGGTCGTGTGTATCTTTCAAAACATATGTCTATTTTAAAAATGGTGGGGGATTGTTGGGAAATTTTCAAAATATATTATGTTAAAATCATTTTGGGATTGAGTCTTAGGAAGGAAATTAAGAGTTTTGTTGTGTATTGTTGATGACCCACGAATAGGAAATTAGTGACAGTTTTTCTGTCACAAAACCGTCGCTAATGAACCATTACAATTGTAAAGGTGCACCTATTCGTAAAGGTGGCGGTTAACACGCTTGAAATGGTGTCTG